>JABASI010000441.1:0-39047 GCA_019776505.1 Tomocerus nigrus | reverse complement strand
TCCCATCTCCGTTTTCCCTCTTTTCAGCTAACACTGAAAGAGAAGGAAGTGGAAGACCGATAGTGTTATGCGGGGCATCGGAAGACGAAACACTGGGAGTCGAAGAAGGTTTTTGTGAGCTTGGCAGCGGAGGTGGCTTTTCATTAGAATGTAAATGGGCCCACTGTGACTGAGAGTCATCATTTCCATTGGCTATACTAGACTGCTTTTGGTGCAACTGTTGATTTTGTTGAGAGTGATTCATAGAGATGGATGCTGCTCCTGAATTTTTAGAATTGGGTTTTGGCGAGCTGTACGTTGGTGAAGATAAGGAGCTCTCAACAATGGCCAAACCCGAAGAAGAATTGGAATTGGAGCTACTCGGGCCAGGTTTCACATTAAATCGATGCCTTGCGTGTGAATTGTTTCCATTACTCTCGGAGATTGATGAGAGCGTTTGTTGCTGATAATGCATCTGCTGTTTGTCTTGGCTTCCTTGGTAGGATGCTGCAGAAGAAACTCCAGCAGCGATAGCAGCAGAAGCTAAAGCAGACGGTCTAAGAAGTTCTTCTCCATAGCCATTGCTAAACTGTTGCATTCGGGAGTAGCCAGCACCATTTTGTGTTTGATTTGGATTTGAATTGGGATTTGACTGATTAGATGTGGAATGAATCATTGGTCCGGATCCGGTTCGGTTAAATGGAATTGGAGCTCCTTCGCACAATTTATCGAGGGCCCGTTGTGCTCTTTCAGCATGAACTCCGATAGGAGCTCCTTGTGGTGGAAACTGCTGTTGATCTGCTGGATACTGAATGGTTCTGTATAAATCACGGTTACTGTTATTGGGGCTTTGGTTGTGAGCGTGCTCTAAGATCGGTCGAAGTTGTATAGAATCTTCAGCGAGATTGGACTTCTGAGTACTTTTCTGGATGGCTTTTCTAAAGCTCGTGTTGACATTTTTCCTGTCATTCATATTTGGACTTCGGTATGAATTTGAAGGAACTCCAGCAGTTCCATTCATCATTTGAGTTCCACTAGCCGAAGGATTACTCCCACCGGTGTAACCTGCAGAGCTCGCTATTGTATTTGGTGATGGATTCGGTGGAGAGACGTAATAGGTTCCCGGAGCACCATTTCCATTACTGGTGCCACCATTCGCACTGTAGGAACCGGGATTCACGATAACACTGTTATGATGTTGATGAAGATGAGAGATATTAGGCATTCCATGGGAATGTCCATGATTATGTCCATATGATGGAACTCCAAGTGTAGCATCCACATATGATCCAATGGAATTCCCATTGGCATTACTAGTAACCGAATTGGCATTGTTTGTACTGTTCACTAAACCAACACTCGAAGAACTATTATTATTCAAATTACGTGCCTCACTTTTATTAGTGCTTAGATTAGTACTTCCGTTTGTTCCATTAGTGTTGTTAGTACTGGAACTATTGGCGGCAGATCCGAATCGACTAGAAATCATATCTTTGATATGGTTGTATGTTTTCGTGGGAAACATTTTTGTGGATTCTTTAGACTTGTCCAGCATAAGTTCTGAAGAGGAAGTGGCAGAAGTAGTGGGTGGAGCTGCACCTGCTACCGAAGCCGAAGATGTTGTAGGAAATTGCTTTTGAGCCAACATGGGACTTTTTGTCAACTGAGGATTCGATCCATAGGATGCTCCCGATCTGGCCATCCCGTTTGAATTCATGCCATTGCCCGAACTGTTATGCTGTTGCGGCTGCTGCAGCGTCTGTACTGACAAATTTTGCTGAATTTGCTGAGGTTGAGCTCGATATTCCATAGCGTAGTTTAAATTTCCTTGTCCTCCCACCCCTGGTCCATTAAACTGCATCGGCTGGTATTGTGGGGTCTGAAATTGCACAATTATACGCATGTAAACATCTCAGGCTTTGTTTCAAGCAATCCTTTTAGTATTCTACATACTCAAACTAACTATTCAATTTTCTGTTTGTCATCCACTATAAATAGCTCAAGAATTAATATTAATATGATTTTCATTGATACATGAAAATGTACTTTAAAAAAGACAGTATAATATTTGCAAGGTAATCCTGATATTAAATATCAAATATCAACTGAACAAAACTCTAATTGAGCCTTGCAAAATAAATACAAGGAAATAAATTCATATTTGGACAGACTAATAACCCGTAATCTGTAAGACAAGACAATTATTTATAAGTCGATTTCTAAGAAGAATTATTTTCATCCTTATCCAATCCAAATATCAAATCTGTTCTCATCAAAGGAACCTCTTTTAGCAGTGAATTAAGCAAAGAGGCGATTTAAAATTCTCAGCTGCATACTTTATTATAGCATTTACCTGTTGCATCTGATAAGAGCGTCCATCGAAGAGACTGGTGTCACGAAATGAATTGTTTTCATTCCTATGATTGAAGTCTAATGGCCTCTCGGATGTTGGATCCATGGACCTTTGCCATTCCCTGATGGATGTTGCTGGCTGCGTTGGTCTGCAATGCAAAGTCATTCATTTGACAAAAAGATTTGAAAAATTCTTTATTAATGCTAATGCCAATAATATTACTCTTCTTTCTGACTATCTCTCGAGGCTCAAGCTACATAAGTATTTCTCTGTATTACATTACAATTATTAGTCTCTCGACTCATTCAGTGAGAAAAGAACTCCAACTGTTTTAGTGCAAAACTGAACGAGTGAATGATAGACAAGGACCACCAGGGAGCATTTCCTTTTCATACTCATTGTACATAAATATTACATCAGATTTTTTTTAGAGTTTCTTCTCTTGCAGATTATCCTACTAACTACATTATTGTCCATAATAATATTACCGGCACATAATGTGGTAACGACCGTTACAGGACCTGTAATATTATATCTAAAACTCTGTCTACACACCGCACGTCTTCAGATGTCCAACTCTCGATTCAAATGTTAAATCACTGTACATTGTATGACATAGAAATATAAAGTATACATTGTCTTCTACTGCTTTGTTTCGTAAAAAATGAAACTGTAAGGCATGATATTCTTTATCAGGTCAAAAGTCATGTCTAAACTTTCTCAAAACAAACTTCATACGCTCTAACAGAATCTACCAATCATGAATCATGATTCAAGACTAACACACTTAAAGCTTCAAAATGTCACGCGCCTTGTCATATGCAAACTTTTAAACAAATATATTCACACAGCATCCCGTGTATGTAGCCATAATAATGGGGATTGAAGATTATAAAGATAGTAGCTTTTTGCGTAGTTAACAATAGCACAATCACCAGTGATGCCAATTGTCCAAAAAATTCTATACCGTCTATTAGTAAATGAAACTATGAATGAAACTATATTTTACTGCAACATTCTGGAATTTTGCTATAGTATAAGAGTATAACTCGATCTCCACTATCGGCATTTTTACATTCAAGAGTAGTAAGTCATAAGAATTAGAAACAAAAACTGGGATAATTTTTTTAATTTAAAATGTAGAATTTGTTTGTAATGATTTATACCTACGTAAATAGTAATAAATAGATAAATAGTATGAGTCAGTCTTATCTTATATCTTAAATAGTAGTGAGGGTAGTACTAGATAAGTAGTTCTGCCTTCTAATAATTGTTTAATGAGTTGTAGACACGTAACGTAAGAGCTGCAGCTGGGTAGGTACTTTGTCAATACTTTAATGTGATAGAAACAGAATGGCATGACTTACCCTTTGTAAATGACAGTATCTAAGCTATCTGCGTTCGATGATGACAGACTGAGACTTTGGGATGTGGATGAGTCGGAGAAACTGTATCCTGACATTTTTCCACCGTTAGAATTTTGATTTGTGTACATGCCATTGGTATTTGCGTGGCCATTAGTTGTAGAATGTGGTCCTAGATCCATGGCTGGGTTGTCGATTCCTTCCATATGTCTTCCTCCTTGTATTGAAGCCATCATTGAACAAGATTGCTCCTCATTGAATACCTGTTGTGTCAATCAAAAACAAACAGTAATTAGCAACTGCAATTTACTGACTTATTGCATCGAAATAAACCCTGGTTCTTAATTAGCTTGTTTTTAAAAACAGTCTTGTAACAATTCATCTGCCCATAATACCCTTAGCTGTACCATTGCATAAATGTATTACATTACAACAATAGGAAAGATGCACCAATGCACCCATATGGATTCCAGTTTAAAGCATTAGACATTATTCAAATACAAGAACTTATCCATCCATAAATAATTCTATACGCCAATTTACAGTAAGATTTCATACTGTATCTTCAACTATCATTTAAACATACATCATGTGCAGAATTTGTTGTTCATCATCATTACTCTGTTATTATACTTTCTCGGCTTGTTCCCTATTTAATTCTTTTCAGATTGTAGGTGCATTGTTATAATTTTGAATGCTTTTTGACTTGACTGCCTCGGACTATTTACTACCTACTATATCAGTATGACAAATGTACTTACACAGAGTACAGATAGAGCAGTCTGTCTTTATTTCACCTGAGTTCAAGTACCTTTAACACTAATATATCTGCCGGCTTACTTACGGTTACAAGCTAAGTGAGTGCATGGTACTTTACGCATTAAAATCAACTAACTACTCAAGGCACCTCATCTTACACAAAGATAAAAAAACAAAGTGTATTCAGAATCGTCTCATCGTTCAAAAACAATTGCTTAAAGTACATGTAGAGCTATTTACAAGAATTTTTTGCCTCATTTTAGACACATTTGTCTTGTGTCATTGTGGAGAATAAAGTCAGGCCAGGTCCCCATCACCCGTGTCACGTCAAAGAAATAAAAACAAAAGCGAACATTAGGGACTGTCATAATATAGTAGTACAAGCACAGTCTGCCACAAAACATACTAACAGGTATATGGTATATGGTATATCCTTTAGAAGCCTAGGCTGATATACTCTGAATTTTTTGTCATTTTATTTAAGTTGTAGTAATATACAACTCCCAGCACATCGTGTTCTTCCTTTCTTGTTTCTCTCCCGTCAGAAAATTCGAAGCATTTGTTTCACTCCACTTCAGATGTAACGCAATTCAAACAATGTCTATACATGCATTATTGTGAATCTTACAAAAAACATTCGCATAAAGCACCTTCCTTGATGATGCTTCCTGTGTACCCAAGTAATGTCCAAAAGTAAGTGAAGAAATACAACGAGGAATGAAGGGTAAAGAATAATACAATTAAAGTACATTTTTCCCTGTTTCATTAGAGACTTGGAGAACACGCCGCATGAAAGAAAGGGAAATAACATCAGACGAGAGCAAATTGTACAGAAAATAAGGAAGAGGAACATTAACTTCTTAACTTTTCATGTGTACTAACTAAAACTGAATAATTTATACCACATCTAATAACAGATGATACGTAAAATATGCATTGGCACTTTTATTCTAACTTTCATCTGTTGATAGTAATACAAAAATGCTCCCTGAAAACTTTAAATAATCTGTCTTACAAGTTATCCCGACCGAAAAATTTAAAAAATTATATCTTGCTTTTTTATTGCTTTACTTTATACATTAATAATATTATCTTCAGAGTGATAACAACATGATCTCTATCTACCAAGAATTAAAAATCGTGTATGTGACAGTACAGAAAATATGTCGTGGTTAATTCAAAGAAAAGTTAGCTGGTTGTAACGTGTAAATTGTGTAGCTACCTTTGAATTCCTACTTCGCATACTCATACGAAAACGACCAAAAGTAAACCAAGATCACAATTACGACGAGATTACTCGTCCAAGTGCACATTGGACGTGTATAGAGATGAGGTAACAATAATAAGCAAAATATTCACAAAAGCTGCATGATGTGAAATGGAATTCAATGTTTTTATTTTCGCTTGAGAATCTAAAACTGCATTACTGTCGCATATTTACTTCATTATGTACGACATTAGCAGATAGTCACCGAGACATTTAATGTTCATGGGAATAATGTAGCAGCTCTCAATTTTCATTCCTATTCCCATTGAACTCGACAGGAGTCCATGTCATGTAACTTCAGTCGCTAACTCTAACTGTAATAAATATATCTGTGCATAACAGCTTAAAGATATACTACAAAGGTAGAGACACGGAGATGCTAGCAGTATCGTGTTGTCGTATGCAAAATCGTAATTATAATGTGTACAATGTATTCCTATCCTAAACGCAATGATAATTATTCAGAGTAGCGTAGCTGCTCTGTATAGGAATACCAAATCAGTCTGTCCGTCATTGGACAAAATAACTTTTGAACGGATTGCCGTACACTATTTAAATTTTTTGTATGNTCTGTCCGTCATTGGACAAAATAACATTTGAACGGATTGACGTACACTATTTAAATTTTTTGTATGTCATCTAGAAGTCCTTTGATCCACTAAATTTAAAATTGGGGTCACTTGAACAAGGTCAACTGGGTCACCCAGAGGTCATCCCATGAACTGATTGAGATACATGGCACAAATTTCATACTACTACGGTCTAACGAGAAACCAAACATGAAAATTGGGTCAATTAGGTTAAGGTCAACGAGGTAATTTTAAGGCCATGTCAAAAACGAACCCAAATACTTCGTAAAAACTTTTTGATCACACAATTAGTGTTAAAAGTATCATGTAGTACCATGCTCCAACGCTACTCTGTATCATATCCGTTTTACAATGGTTTATTTTATTTTATATATTATTTGATGATGCATTTGAATTTTTGACTAGCTTCCTTTGAGTGGATGAGATAGACGAGGAAAGGAGAATCATTATAATGAATAATGGCTCTGAAATAAGCACAGTCATTTTTTGGTTTAATTTACCATTTTCCTCTGCTCTGACACTCTTTTGGGGCATTTGAACAATGGGCATTGCGTAAGAGATGTTTCATATCAAGTACCTTTAGGACAGGAATAACTGCCCTCCTGCTACATACCTACCCACCTCTACTGTGAGTAGAATCGAAATATTTTATAAGGAACATGAAGCATCAACAGGAGTTAGAGGCTACTCTGTTATGCCTGGGTGGTCGGAAATGGAAAAGTGGAAGTGAGCAGAACATGAGCAACGAACCGTCCATCCATTTCAACTCTTCTTTAAAGAAGAAGAATGAAATCGAGTTTAGAACTAAATCAAGATCAACATCATCATCAGCATCTCCTTGTTACCTCAACTCAAAACAGAACAAGAACTCTCTGACATTAACTATACACTATGTTTATCATTTGCTTTATTTAGAATTTATTCTCTTACCGTTTTAAATGTTCCTACAAGATTTGGGTAAGCTTATATGTAGTCGACCCCACTAAATGAAGAGTCAATTCTATTCTGTTCAGCTTCAAATAAATAAAGGTAACCTGGTTCGTAGATAATATATGTCTACACAGTTTTCTACAGGTACCTACAATTTATCACAGCCAAAGGTACCCACTCTTCAAAAGATGTTCGTGTTTCGTTAGAACTTCTTCCTTCCTCCGATGGTTTTAAAGGTAAATGTGGTTTTTCCACTGTAGGATGTTCATTTTATAGCACAGCATTATATTTTATTTTGAACATTTCTTCCTTTGAAATTATTCACTGAGCTCTTACATGCAAGGGATTACATACTTTTATCAAGGCACATTAACTATTGCATTGACTATAAGCCCATTTCAAATATAGTAGGATAAGTTTCACACATAAACCACTGACGATGATTAAAGGATTCTAAAAGTGTCAGTAAGTCAGTCAGTCAGTCACCGCATTACATTAGTAAATGAAAGGAAACTGGCTCGGCTGCTTTTCATCGTGTGATTCATTTCATTCGTCAGCAGTTTTAATAGTTTTTTCATACTTCAACTTAGGTACTTAATTGTAAACACATTCATATAATAGTAATTAATGTGCCCCAATTCTTCAAATGAATAGTTTTAGTCCCTATGCAATGAAAGTATTTTATAACATACCTAACCAATTTTCAACCGAAATGGAAGAGTACTCATTTGCATAAAGGGTAACATGCTGTTACTGAAGACTGAAATAGCTGATGACATCCTGTAAGTGTAAGGCGTTTATTACTAAGTCTATGTGGATGTAGATTAGTGTATTATGGCACTGGGCTTGTGTGCCTCAAACTTAAGTTAACGAACATCTGTTATTAGTTGGCCAGTTGTATTCGAAGTCTTAATTAAGAACGATTAAGGTCAATTCTTCAATTTCAGTTTGAAAGTATGTTCGATTTTTGGAATTAACGACTGTTAAGTGTTAAGAAGGAAATGAAAAAATCATTCATTTAACAAAAATATCGCCACTGTCTTAATGCTCTCCTTTTGTACTTATGCCCATATTCTACTATTATGCTACAGAATAGTTTCGCTACATGGAACGAGCAAATGGTCATCAAATAAGAAGACCAGACAGGAAATCTGCAATAATTCTTTAGTTGAATTTATTGTTGAGCTGAGTATGAACTGGTAGCTTAGCTTGAAGCATCCGATTTGAATTATCTTTTCTCTCACCCTTATTCGTAAGGAAATCAATTTTTGTGTTTTTTTCACTTGTACCTGTTTTAGTCTTGCAGCTTGGCCTAATAAATTAGAACACCCGTTCTTACGTCCTGCTAATATTATTATATAGGTATGCAATGGTATGTAATATAGATAGCTATAGGCTAGTATGTTTATTATACAAGTCCAACCAAACTATAATAATAATTATCTTTGATAGCACTATGTAACATCGTGGCAATATGGCAATGAGCTGACTAGGCACTTCAAAAACAAGCCCTACACATTTTTTGCTTATCTTAGAATACCACCAGGCCACTAGTCACCTCGCCCAGTCATTTAATTTTATTCGTCATCCCTCTTCCTCCCGTTTAATTATACAGTGGTAAACCATTGCTTGGTAGACAGATAGAGTATTAAGTACAGAAGACATTTGCTGCCTCCTCACCACCGTAGAACCGTATAACTTTTATGGCACGACACTTTCATATAACCTAAAGTAAGAAAGAGTCGAGTGTGACTTAAAACACAATTATGTCCCAACTACTACAGATATATCTTTTGAAGAGAAAAGAAGAAGGCTCTAGTTTTTACGCCTGATCTCTGTTGATACCCACCCACAACAACTTAAAAGAGTCACAAACATTTAGAAAAAAAGTTATAAAGAGAGGATGATGGCTTGTGCCGGGCCATTGCCATGATAAAATGACTCATGGCCACGGACACGATATTACACACACTACCCTGGATACCATACACGAAATGCCATTCCTACATCAAGCCAACTGTTGTGCTCTTGTCTTCTTTATTTTTCTTGTAATGCTCGAAACAAAAGGCTAAGTGAACCAATTCAAGGCGACAAAAAAGGTTCTCTTCACTTAATCCTCTCTCTCTCTGGGTCTTAAGGTTATTTATGCATTGAGTAAGGCAAGGCGTGCTTACAACTTCTATTCTAATGCAAAACTCACATTTAGTCGAGTAAAAAGTATGACAGACTATTGCAGGAGCTAGTATTTCACCTTTAAAAGACGATATAAGTTACCATCAACTCCAACTCTTGTAATAAACCTACTTTGTACTTAAATGCTTTATTATATTCCACCATGAACAATTGATCAACCCAGAACTCAATATATTTAGACACACAGATTAAAAAAGTGCAATACTCTTTTTCCTAGCAATAGCATCTTGTAAAAGGAAGAAAAACTTGCAACATACAACAATCCGGTGATCATTTGCAAATGTAGTGCGCTGGATTCTTTCCGTATATATACAAATAAGGCTGCAAACGGGTTTTGTATTTATTGCTTGTCTTCAGTTTATATTAAGTAGATGTATATTGACAGGTACATTAGATTTTTATGAGAAAACTTTGTTTTAATAATGATATTTAAGCTCTCTAAGTACTAAAATTGGGTGTGTCGAAGGAATGTTGAGGAATGTGGAATGTTAAGTACAATTCCAAATAATACCCCGTGTAAACACTGTGGAATTATTATTTTTCCTTTTAATTCTACATGTAACTCAGTGATTCATATCATAAATGATAGACAGGATAAGGTTTGTTCGTTTGTTGAACCACCTTAATGCATATACAGAATATACACATTAATTTACTTTAGGCTTTGAAAACTGCTGCTTGCTATTCTCAACTGAATGATATACGCTTTTAAATATTAGAGCTCTAAAATTATTATCTTAGCTTAAACCACACTTGAAAACTAAAAGTGCACATATATTTATGACAACATAAACTTTTTTCCTATTCATGCATTAGTATTTCGCTTCGTTACATATGTACATAATATATGACATTAACCCATAGAGAATTGCACATTGTGCAACCAAGAGAGATCAGCGTTCTGTATATAAATATCTAAAGTGCTACTCCTAGACACAACAACTGCAACTGAACATAAAGTAAGTTGAAAATGAAAACCACTTAATGCTGGTTTACAGGTCTTGCTAATTATACATACTGTCGCACAGTTATATATTACAGCATTCATACGTGATCTTGTTTTGCAATATGAGACAGCGTATTAAGAATAATTGCACATTGAGAAATAATATTCATTTGCATACAACAGAATTTACTCTTTAAAGACAACCACAATTTTAAAGATACGATACGATCGCTTAAAACCTGCACAGACAGAAGTCTTGATTTAAAATGCTGTATGTGTATCTGACACAAGCAACGATACGATTAAAAAAATTTAGCCCATAAACTATAACTAGTTGAAGTTTCAATTTGCCTAATTATGTTTAAAGATTTAAGAACAGGCTTGGATTTCTAATTACATTAGTTAATGTAAACGCAAGTATCAAAAATACGTACATTTAGTTTTAATGCATAGGTTCAACTTAAAAAAGTAGATGCATTGCTAAGTAAATGAAATTAGATACAACAAGGATTCATAATTGCCTACCGCTACTTAATAAATGCACGTAACAAATGTATCGATGCATTCCGTACCAAGATACGAGTTTTGCAAGTCATTTCCCTCAAGGAAAAACACATAGCGACAAACTTGGATTCTCCCAACCGATGTTTATGCTGCATACCTCTGACTAACTGTCTTCTTTCTAATAACCGCTCCAATTATTACAAAATAGAACGTGAAAAATGTAAGGTAAAGCGAACCCAATGAAATGAAAGTTGCCTTCGGTAGGTCTGTTATTCAAATACATAAACATAAAATAAATCATACAGTTATTACCAGATTGCTACTGCCTTCTGCATGTTCTTACAATGCATTATCATTTTTTGCATGAAATCTACATGAAAAGGATTGAACATTAGAGTCAAGTTATTCTCAAAGTTCTTGCGTCGCAGAATAATAGGATTTCTTTGTGATATCCGAACTTCTAAGAGTGCATATTACGTTGTTCGACTCGAATACATAAAGCTCATCATCACGTGTAGGGGAATTTTGCCACAACAAAGTTTTAAGCTTATTGAATCCATAAAAAAGAGACATAGTCATATCAAAGCTCTATTATTCTGTGTTAATAAACTTTTGCTGAATACTGAATTTCATATAAGTGTGATACTTGACAGTAGGTACAGGTACAGAGTGTTAGGTCCAAGGTGTTATCCTCCACCCAGAATGCAATTAATTAGCTGATAGTTTCATTGCAATTGAATTAACTTGCTCTACCACTGTTAATAAGCTAATTTGTCTTAAGTACTTGCTTCTTCCTACATCTGCGACTAAGATCTTTAGAAAAGGGGAAAACAAGGACTGTTAGGTATTTACATATTGTAATTTAACTAGCCGTACACTTATCATTACTAACATGTACCACTTAGTACGTAGTCATTCTTTCAGTTTTAAGCTTAGCAAACTTTTCAGAGTTCATCATACAATGAAATAAAGTAAGTAGCGACTGAGGTTAGACTTCTTACACTCAAGCAAATCACAATCCGCCAGTTTTTAGCATAGACCGCTAATAAACTACAATAATAACCACCTTCCCCTTCCTGTCTTAAAAGCTATTTCAGCCTGAAAATTATTGCAATCGTAAAGAACAATAACTGTCGGATATTTAATCAGCATCTACTCCGTCGGTTGGTTTGACGCTGACAATGAGCCGAACTGATTGTGTTCCAACACTTGTTCTCAACACACCTCATCATTTAATTTCACCTTCATTTTGTTCTTTAGATTTCCCGAGAAATATTTCCTATTACTGTACAGTAAGTATACGCTATGCTCTATACTCCCTCTATTTCTTCAGCATTAAATGCTCACATCAGTGAAACATAATTTAAAATCGCAACTTAACACACCTTACTCTAAGACTAATCAAACCTATTTGTGTTTCATTATAGATTGCAGTTACAAACCAGAAAAATTCAATCGTCTCTAATATAAAGTACCTAAAGTTTGAATCTCTATTCAATATTGTAAACTTGTTAAATTACGCATGCTATGCTAGTCTATGTATTTACAAAGTTAAATGTGCTTGGAAATATCGTCAATGCACTGACAAATAGAAAGAGCGTTAAAAACGTAGGGCGGAGAAACTCAGAGAAACACGACAGTGGAGATAAATACCGTAGAGAACGACCGACAGACAAAGTAAACCGAAAAATTCACAATTGTAGTTCATTGTATTGAGCATACGTGTTAAAATTGTTTGTTGTGTGAGAAAAAATTCCCTTAAGATGTGTAGCATTAAGGAGGAAACTGATTAGACACATTAAGTATAGCATAGCCTACAAAGTCGTCGTAGAGGTACACTTTTCGAGATTCTACATTCAGATTAGCATTCGTTAAGCTATATTGTATACTAGATATTATTATGTGTACGTACAGAAAGTGTGTAGACTGAACTAAAGCTAACGAGACTGACTGACAATGAGTTGAACTGAACTATTCGTAGATGATTCCAATGATAAAAGACTTATGTTAACTGAATACTTGATACAGTTTACGTATAATATTTATCCCTTACTAAATACGACATAATGTATACTTACTATAATACTACAGACTAGAAGAGAGATAAAGATTTTGAAAAAAATGGAGCACAGTGTAAAAAAGTGAGTTTTTATTAACTTTGGCAATAGCGCATTGTTTTCTGAACAAGTACAATTACATCCTCAAGTTCAATGTAAAATAACAATGTGTACACTACACTGCGCATTACACTCTGTTTACAGGTGCGAATATGCAAATGAATAAAATCATAGAGCTTACCCTTTTATTACTCCACTGACTTAAATTGCAATCTCCATCCCTTCACATTTGTATAATTATAATTGGTATCTAGGAAAGGAGACACTCTTGCTAAATATCACTTTGGTACTAACTGAAACGTATAATCATTCACAATGATACATCTGCACCCAACCCCACACTTGTATCAATATGTAACAACGAACAAGATGAACATTAAATTATCGTTGGACTGGATAAAGCTACGTCTGACCTCCTCTAGTCTATTATGCTCTGTGGCTCCAATCGACAATCATTACAATTAATAATTTACTTCTTTTTCTGCAATGATATTCACACATTACACCTGTGAATGTGTATTGAAAAGATTTAACTTGATTTATAGAGCAATGTTCATGTTGCGATGTTTTATATAAACTACTTACGTAGATTTTTTTGTTTTCTACTTGTATCTTACTGTATCTTCTACTGTGTGACATGAATTATTACTCAGTGATCTGATATGTACTAGTGTTAGTGTTTGCAGTTTGGGTAGAAGACAAACTACCAGAATACCTACATCTGACAAGACAGACGATACGATGAGAAAAGTGAGATCAAATTACTCTGTGGACACCATGCACCAAGACTGCCGATTGGATTATTGAAACAAAAAAAAATGAAAGCCTGTCCAGGTTCTTCTACACTCAGAGTCAGTTACTACTGTTTAGACATAATAATGTGTAAAAGCATCTGCTCATTCTTAAAGTAATCTCATCGTTGGTAATGGAATCGTATGGAAGTAAATAAATACTATTTGCTACACCTGTTATTGCCTATACTTACACAAATATATTATTTTATACGGACTCTTCCACATTGGTAAGATAGAAATTGCATGAATCAAATTAAATGTTTTCTCTGGATACCCAAAAACATCAAAACGTGAATTAGAAATGCAAAAACGATGAGACTACTTTCAACTTGCCAATCTGCCTCTCTTCTGTGTGTGTCTGAAAAATTGCAAAGGCAAATAATCGCTCTAATATTCCACAGAAGAGATATTTGCATTTGCATGCATCTATTTACTAAGCATGAATACTGATCTTGAGCAAAACTAGAACTCAGCAGCGCAGGTTGATTCTGATAGCTGATTTGGAAAGAGACCGGTTAATTTTTTCTGCACAGAATTCCTCCTGGAGTTTACCTGCAAACAACAGCATGCCATGCTACGCAAAGATAATCTACATATCTGTTCATGCACATCAGTCAGGTGGGGTGTTAGCCTGGTGCTTTGAGCAAAAATATATCTTTCCTTCATCTATTTCTACCTGCTATAAGCTAGTCTATAGATAATATAACTGTGTGTTAAGTAGTATTTGTAAGAATAATAACATTGCAAATAGATATAAGTAAATGATGATGCTTGCAATTTTTTCATTACTATTATCGGATTGATTTTACCCTTTTGCCTTAAACTTGAACTGAACTCTAATTTTCGTATTCAGACTCAAAGTAACTTTTTGTGTACTTAGGCATCCTGTCGTTCAGACGAGACCAGCCCATTTTCCTATAGTTTAGCTAATATGATCGGAGATAATACACTCAATATATGAAATAATACATTGCAAGTATATTCAGAACAGATTGGAATAGAACTTGTGGATGCACGGAGGGATTTGATTTAAAGTGCGAAATGCAAGCACACACAAGATGTGGAGTTCGCAAAGTACCTACCTACAAGGCAAGCAAGAAAGCAAACTCTCTTACGATGAAACATATGATATGCATAACATAGCTAGTCTCAGACAGTTATTAATGTCCAATAACTTGTGTGTGCGACTTATCTTGAAATTAAATCTGATTTTTCTAACTAACTATGACCTCCCTTACAGTCACATAACTATATACTTGACTACATTACACATTTTCCTATGTAATTCAAGTAACTATTTATTTCATTCCTGATATATAAATATACAAACAAATGCCACTCTTACAGGCATCTCTACCTATTATAATAAAATCAAAAATATATGTATTATTCACTGTACTATTCGTATGAGTCTAATAAATAATATTATTTAACATTTAAATAAATGCATGTAGTAGTAGTATAGCTCCTTACGAATTGCGACTAACTTAGCTTCAGATTTACATTAAGAATTGACAGCAAATACTAAAGCTCATTTGTCACAGTGTAATACTCTGTAATCGTAATATCCTATTGTAATGTGGTGATTTATGCAGAGAAAACATATTAATGCAACAAGGAACGTATTTACATGCGAAAAATGGAAAAGGATTGCTATTTCTTATTACTTGTCGTTATTAATGAGGTACAAGTCAAAGATTACTCGTACCTTCCATCCCATTTGTATGCAGTATTACTGACAGAGAATAACTATCTTAGGCACTATGCTAATACTCCCTACTTTCATACACGCAGAACAGTTTAATAAACAACTTCAGATAAATTGCGAATCCCAATAAAGGGCAGGACTACCACCTAACCAAAATTGATATAGAAAATCAACTCATAGTATACCCACGAAGATTACACACAGAAGTTGATAGTCGAAGCTCGGAGTGATAAAGTAGGTAGCTCTTCTCAATTTATTATTCATACTTTCATACTCTTTCCACCTAGCTATGCATGTTAATAATAGAAGATTTGATTTACTGCTAATCTGGAATCTAGATTGTTTAATAAATCCACGCACGTGTTTCTAATAACACTTCAATCCAAATGCATCTTCATGTTATTCATTTTGGAAATGGGCGAACCTACCCTGCATTAAGACTTTCACGTTTATTTGACTTTTAACTCTTAATCTAAACTAGGTGTATATAAGGTACCTAATTGCAGATCTGCAATGCATACTGATTGCATTAAAACTGCAAATAATAGTCTTTAGCTTTTAGGCAGCAAGAAGTCCTCCCACCTGATTCCATCATCTACTTTCTTTATTAAATTAAAAATTCCAAATTTTTAGTAAAGTTTTGCATTCCAGAATTAAGTAAGGTTAACGCTCGCCTTTATTAATTCATAACAATTTTATTTCAACATATTATGAAGGACAGGTATTATTTCCATTTTAACAGCTTCACTTAATGTGCAACTTTTGTCATACCTATGTCCTTACGGGTATATCGTAAGGTAACTTTTCCGGTATTTTCCATAGGAATACAAACGTCCATTCCATAGTGTTTTAATGTCCGTGAACTTGACTCAATTTTGTTATCTTATCGTAATAATGATATAGCTACCTAACTAACTAAATATATATTTCCTAAAGTCATAACTAGAGGATTTGTATCTAGGTACTTAAAATTCTTACTAATCAAAAATGTAAATACAAAGCAGAGATATGCGGTGGGTATTATCTTCGTAGAGCAGCCAAGGTATGAATGAATTAAAAATCTATTGTCTTACAGTAATATGGCTTCCAGGAAATATTAATCAAATCGACAATCTTAATTCCGAATCAAGTGCAAGTTTTCACAAAGTCATTTTATATGGTAAATTCTTCCATTTTATTAAAGAAAGTACCGCTCTCGTTATCAACATCGCTATGTAGCATTTATTTCAATATCTCATTCATTATGATTTTTACAGATAAATTGCAAAATCTCGCGTTTCACATAAAACTAGCAATAAATCACCACGTACACTAACGACCATGAGAAATCAGAAGGTTTCATTCCCTTTGTTGCCTGTTACAATTTTACAAACCACATTTTATGACAAGGATCATTACAATCCTTAAGAGTCTCCCCTACAATCGCAATAAACACCTGCTGAGCTTCATTACAAGATATATCAAACTTATGCAGACTTAATCAAATCACAAAGTTAACCTTTTGAGAAACCGTAACTGTTGAAGGTACGTAGTAATACCTACCTTTAACTAAATCGCATACACGATTGAAATTCACTACAATAAATACACGCCTGTGTCCTGTCTACTACGTAATTGTAATGCAAGCTAATGCACGGAGTTAAGTAAATTGAGATATCTTCTTGTGCATATCTACATATTTCACAATGATAATCATTGTTGTCATTAATTACCCCTTTATAATATTATTCTGAAGTGATATGCAAATACTTTAAGTTAGATGTTACATCATCATTAGAAAGAAACAACAATCAAGAAAAAACTACCTTGTAACAGCCCTGCACTTTTATAGCGTGTATTATGCATCTGATGTGCCATGTCACGTCATTTTAATTTAAATTGATGTCCATTATGAAACATTAGTTCCATTTTCCATTAACAACTATTTATTAGCTTTCGTGCATAAAATAAATAATAATGTCCCTTAATACCTTTGCAACGCAAACAACAACCGTGGAAATCAGAGCATTCAGACATCATGTGTGGCATACCAAAACTAGATACCCCTTTACTAAAACAGATAAGTACATAGACTTTTGCATTCTTCGATAGTTTTGTAATTTGCTTCGAATAGGTACTTAATCATAAATATTCATTTACACATTCTAGTAACGTTTCTCAACAGATACGTACTACTGTTATAAATTCTACCTGTGCTTTTAAACAGTAGTAGTAGGTAATCATAACGATATTAGTAAATAAGCAAATAAAAAACTCACTAAGCAAATAATGAATGAATTAAAACTGCCCTTAGAGCCAAATAAAAAGTTCATCCAAGCTTAACCATCTCCCTCGTGTATATCAACTTCATTAAGCAGAAAGGTAGCAGTCAAATTAGTTTTGAGATGTTGTGGTTTACTCTGTCACCTATATTTTACCTACCAATGTTACAATTCAGAGCGTGTACGTAGTACTACACATAATATAAACGCATCTTCGCTTTGGATTAATCTGTGAATGTGTGCTTGGAAATTGTTAACAACGCAAAGACTCCTTTGACAATTTAAATCGTGCACGGATGGTTATACATAGTTAAATTTTTGTAGTTTGGTATCACTTGTAATTTGCATTCATGTGCGTACATCAATTGAGACAATGGAAGCCCTAATGATTATCATAGTAAGAAATAATGATGTTAGACTGTTGCTGACAGGCTAACCGTTTTTGCTTAGCCAAGTTGTAAGTCATCCGAGGCATAGCCTCTTAATAGCTATAGAACAGTTACTATATAAGTTAGATAGATGTACCTTGACATAAGTAGTCAGCATGGAATCATCTGCCATTCATATAACAGTTTCAATTCGGAAATCTCTATCTCCTGAAAAGTTTAGTGTGCATCTAGTATATGATTTTGTTTATGTTCCGTATGTTATGGCTGCACATAAAGTTTTTATCTCTTTTGTTCATGACTTACCTGGTTCATATCGTGTAGCTAATAATATTGCAAAGCAAACATGTAAATATTAAAAACCTAATCACATAACTATATTTACGATGCTCTCTGGCACTGTAATCGTGAATATAAAACGACTGACTAACATACATACAAATTAGCACATCCTTTGATTTAGCCATAATTGAGATATTGGAATCTGTCAAGACTAGGATGGAGCTTCTGCCTTGTGGTGGTTATGTTTTCTTGTCTGCAAAGGTGATGTTCATGAAGTTATGAATCCCGACAAAAATTGTAATGAAATGCCTTAATTGTACAATGATTGTGCATAACTGCAAAGCGTGGTTTCCTTTCCTACACTTGTTCTGAAATTTTATTTACGACTTATCAGAAAACCGTAACACGTCCTTTGGCTTAAATTATAAAAACCGCAAACAAAAACGAATAAAATCAGCTCCCAGTGAATTATACAGTAAATATTTTACAGAAATTTCAGTGTCGCAGCTAAAACAGAACATTGCACAAAACATGGAATTTCCTTAACATACACGGATCTCATTTAAAAATGTATTTTTGTTGATTATCCCCCATAAAAGTTTTTGGTGAGATAAAAAGAAAAAATCTATGACAATAGATTTGCTAAGTAATGTACATCGAAGCTATTAAAGGCTCTACACGGTTAGTTAGGAAATGCTGGATTCCTTAAGATGAATTCATTAATACAGTCGTGGAACAAGTATTCCATTGACTTTCCTATCCTCTAACTAGCTGACAACATACGATAATGTGGTAAGAGGAAAACCATAAGTGTAGTTTATTGTAAGTGGTTGCTCTTAGTTAGCAACGATGAAAAAGTAACCCATCAATTAGGAGAGCAGTCAAATGTAATAAGTAAGCTGAAGAAGACCTAAGACATTTGATAATGTGATTATTAAGAAATCTACAGAGGTACAAGCCATTAGACTCTAACTATAAGACTAACAACTCAAGAAATACTACGCCTAATACACTACCAACTCGAATTTACTGAATTGCAGGATTGTATCTTACTTGTATGAACTTTTCCAAATCCAAGCTATTTCTTCTTGTGATGGTTTGCTGTGCAAGTAATCTTTGCTGAAAATCTCTGGCTGTCTTACTGTCCAGTGTGCACTGAAATGAAAACAATTAAAGTCATTGCATTCAGTACCACTGTCAGTCAGTCAATGTCAAGTGTTCTTCGAGCCATTTTCATCAATCTAATAAACTCTTATCTAAATCTTTGGCGCAATTAACTAAATCTACAGCTTTAACAGTAACCAACTAGTAAAGTCCACTTCAACTCTACAACTTTCTGCTCCATACATTATACATACTACTACAGGCTGGAAAATACAATTTTATGTCCCATCTAAACCAACAAGTGAAATTCGAGAAGGGAGAACAGAGGAATACAAACTGCAATATGGAGAATTTTATTGTCTGAAAAAACAATAAAGCTCTACTCTACACTATTTGGCTTTAGATTTTATAACTTATAATAGAGGATAGCAGCATGCCAAGTATTATATAGCATCCATTACAATAATATCACTTTGATCTCTCATGCTGAATACAACCAGATAGAATAGTATTATCACTAGTAATACAAGTTGCAAGAAGTCTGGAGCAGGAAAACCAGAATGTTTTTTAAACTTGTGCCTTATCTTTATTTGTCAAAGACTTTTATACGCACGCATATATAGAGATTACAGAATTAGCAAGTTTATTGCCCAGAATTAGCATAATTATATGAAGTCGTTCGAGGTTCAGATAACACTTGAAGTAATTTCAATCTTATCTAAAGATACACTTTAATTCGATCATCTTTCGCAACTATTTACACCCGTAGATAGAACCCTCATATCTATCCTTTACTTTTGACTTAGACTATTTAATTTAAAAACTGACAATCGATTGATGATCTCATGCTTACAGGTTCATAAAATATTTTTTATGGGCCATAATATCGATATAAGTAGAAATATCAATTTGCAGAATCTGTAATTGCAAGGTAAACACATACTTGCGTAGTTGCGTAGTCATAATCTATTCTATATAGGTGTGACATAGTTGACACTCTCTTAATATTGACAAGACAAAGCTGATTGAATAAATTGTCGTAAAATTAGAAGACTGTATTTCAGTTGATCGATCTAGATTCTTATTCTTGCTCTACTGCTATTGACAGATATTATAGTTTTATGACTAGCCCTTCCTTACATGATAATCTATTTCCATACATGTCTACATATTTCAATTGAAGAGCACTTCTGTCAACTTTTTAAATAATAAAGCTACTTTTTTTTTGCAAAAAATACGGGATAGGCTAGAATCATTTTTTTTCTGCATACAAAATAACCCAGGGCTGAGCAAGTCGATATGTAGCCATTTCTCATAGAAATTGCAGCCTCCAATTAAATAGTTTTATTTTTAAAGTCTCTTTTAACGTCAATACACCGTAAAATGAAAGATCTGTACTCTGTACGTTTTTACTTTTAGCCTGGCTTTTGGTTTTAATGCTGTACTTTTAATTATCTAAATAGTTGCAATCATGTCTACACAAAAATTTGCAAGGGCATAAAATATCGCCTGCTAATACTAATGATGTAGATACAGGGGTAGGAAAATTTTTATGGTATGCTAATTCGCCGCAAATAAGGCACCACCCAAAAACCAGTCGTGAAGTGTAAAGCGGAATATTAAGGAGGTATGTAATTCTACAAATAAGCTATAAGCAAACATTCCATTAAAAAAGAAGATTAAGTAAACAGGGTTTTAGAATTTTCTAGCTAATTATGTCAAATAAAGCTTTCTCTAATATGTAGCTGTATACAATTAAGCTGTATATGGGCTTTAGGCACAAATTGCAAAGCGTAAATTAATACGTAAATATGTAGTTAGAATATTAAGCAGAAATATTGGAAGATGAACTTACAGCTTTTCTCTCGTCGGACCATGCAAGTTGTTTTGTAGATAGCTTTTTATCCAATTTGGGATTTTCCAATGAGATATGATGAGATGGTAACTTTGACGGAATATTCTTGCTTTGTTTCAAAGAAGACACAAGAGGCTGAGAATTGCCAGGAAGACTTTGTCGTGATGGTTGAGGAGATGTGGGGTCTTTAGAGAAAATCACTTCTCTTACAATCTGCTCACACAACACAAAACGATACGAAGTGGTCAGTACAGCTTCCATTAATTGTAAAGCACAACAAAATGAATGCAATTCCCTAACAATTAACCACACACACACATTTCACACATACTGCTAAATGTACATAAATATAACACGCTCAATAGATTCTAATGTGATCCTAGCAGGGCAGAAACACAAAAACATTCAATGTTCAATAGTAAAATGAAAGGAGAGACGAACGAAACTTCATTTTCCATTCCCCCTCTTCATATACGCACGCTATAATATTAAAATCTCTCAGTGTGGATTTAAAACAAAGCAACTGGCAAAATGTAACTGGTAACTATATCTAACTGGTTGACAAAGAAAGGTAACGTTGTTTTCTTTAGCCTACAGCTACTTAGGCTAAATAACCATCAAATGTAAAGGAACAAGATGGATTGTATTCTGATTTGATTATTATGAATGAAGGAATGTTAATGACTCCTACTGATGAATCTGCATGAGCACAGGAATTAACACTACAGAGACAACTACGGACATTGGCAAGTAATGGCACTCAGACAAAACAATCAGAACAGAATGCAAAACAGTCAACATTCTTAACTCAGTTCTTTAGCAGACTATCTATATGAAGTTACATTTTATCCTGTCTATATGTTACAGAATGTAAAATCCAACAAAAGAATGCAGAACAGAGACACAATTCTCAAATGCATTTGAAATCTTATCTGACGTGAATTACTGAATATAAACTTCTTCTTCTTCTGGTATAGCGAAACTGTTTATATATATTTAACAATAATATGTCGACCCATCTTCACTTGTACAGATAACACGCACATAGTTTGCTCTTGTAACAATACGATATTGATTGTGATTGCCAACCTAGTCAAATGCACTGTTTAATAGTGTTCGGAGTTGTTAAGTGGGGGGATGTTT
This sequence comes from Tomocerus nigrus, assembly GCA_019776505.1. Lineage (NCBI taxonomy): Eukaryota > Metazoa > Arthropoda > Collembola > Entomobryomorpha > Tomoceridae > Tomocerus > Tomocerus nigrus. The sequence goes on along the minus strand of JABASI010000441.1, from coordinate 16,512 downwards.
TCAACTGAGGTTCGATACTACACTAAATGATAAATACCAAAGTGTAAAACTAACGTGAATAAATCTAGTGGTAAATAGGCAACAGGATTTGAAGGCTTTTTTATGAAAGCTATACAGCCAACGTTAACGCAGGTAGCCTAGCACTTACATTTCAGCAGAGGCAACAGGTGCGAATCGCACCTTCTTCCTTTCCGTTACCATTTACATTTATGTGCATTTACATGCATTGTAGTATAGGCTATATTTTTCTACTTTTTAATTCCCATGCTAGATCTACCCTTTACTTTACATTAATACATGCTCAGTATTAATAAATATTAATCTAACTATAATACATATGTATGTAATGGGTAGATATTCATTAACAGAGGGGATGGCATTAGCTTAATAGTACATACATTGTCGCACAGTATATGTAACGCAATAAATATTACTAACTATACTATAAGATATGCATAGTTAATTGAAATTTTTTCCCGTAGAAAATACCTCAAGCTAAATGCATTCCTTTACTTTACGTGGGACATATTTTATTATAATTACGTACATTATAATAATACAGGACATCTAGGACTACAAATACCATTTGTATTAGTTTAATAGTCATCTAACTCCTATTTCTATACGTGGTGGATGTGAAATACACTAACCTACCTATAATTTTTATTATTGCTATATATTTGCTAGCTAATATGCATTACAGTAACCCTTGTGTGTGAAACCAAGTTAACGATGAATAATTTTTGTCTTGTATTTTATGGTGGCTTTTAGCATAGCCGTTGCTTTGTGCTTAATAAATGAGTTTCGGGGTTTGAACTGGATGTGCTGACTTAGTAAATGCATAGGTATGGCGATAGTATAGCCACAAATGGTAATATTAACGTCAACTCGTTGACTTTCACACTGAACTGACTACACGAATTTTCAATGCACGTAGAGACACAACTTCCCTTTGCCCTTAACTCTCCTGCAATATGTTTCCATCCCACTCCAGTCCAGTTTAGAGATAATAAAATAACTTTCGGAAACAGGAAATGAGTGTTAGAGCCCAATGCAGTCAAAGCCAACCAGGTATCATGTAAAAGTTGATGTCTGCACCATTATAAATACACACAGAGCGTATAATAGTGAAGTTGTATCCATAAAGTAATATTTGCCAGCTGTCATGTCATGTCACATTGCACTTAGCTTTTACTTTATGGATTTGGTGGGATAGGCAAGGCAGCCGGTAAAGATAAGCCTTATTGCGATTTAGTATCTCTATGTTATAATTATACAATGATTTATGATTACTAAATCCGCTCCCTTATACAGTCATGGGCAATATGATTAAATGGATAGAAAATCACTTGTCCATGCAGCAGAGTCGAAATGGATGTGAATGTGACATGAAATTTTAATATTATTAGGTATGAACGGTAGTATGCCCTGCTATGTGTAACTAACACATACTATTGTTCATAATAAGCAGATAGGTAGACAAGACACGGAGAGGGAACAAACATTTATGTCTCTCTCTCCGTTTCTACATTCCTATAGTATATATCTTCAATTGCACACATTTATACACGACGAACAAAACATAGAAAGGTAAAAGGGGAGGAAAACTCATTCACCAAAACAAAAATTGTTGGACAAAACACAGGAATCGTCGCAGAATGCTTTACAATCAGTTTTCAAATAGAAAATCACACAGGAAATGGAGACACAACTGAAACTACACTACATCCGCAGTGCAACCAAGTTCCTTTGCTTCTGTGTTGTATGATTGATGCATGTACGTGTGTGTAAGTATAGGGATTAGAGTGTGCACTAAACAATGGATGAGAATCTTCATTTAGTACAATCGTAAAATGCACATGGAATAAAAATGAATGAAAAGTAATTAGAGAGTGTTACGGATAACTACACTTACAGTTAAATGGAATTATAAACGTTTGCCCTACATACTTCAATTGAATTTCTCTTAAGAACAATTTATGGTATGTGTGTGTGATAACTTTCATAATAATAATATTCCTATTATTGATTCTATATTGATATGTTGGATGATTTAAATCTGGGAATGAGGGCTAAACTGAGAAAAATATTTTTGTAACTTACAGGAAATTTTGAAGAGTGAGTCTGATATGTGTTAGGGCTCTTTTCTGACTGAGCCTGTTTAGCAAGTATAGTTTCGTCAGGGAGATTGAAGGAGAGTGGCCCTGGCCCTGAATTGTTGCCGAGGGCAGATGGGGGTGCCCTGTACGGTGGTGGTTGAGGCAGAGCAAGTGTATCTCCGTAGTCGATGTCAAGAGCGAGACTAGAGGATCTGTGATGCTGCTGATGTTGCTCTACCAGCACAACAGCTCCTCCGTTGGAGTAAGAAGAAGATGAAGATGTGTTATTAATATGCCCACCGCTAATAATCTGTGGAGCAACACAGGCGGAGATCCTATTCAGCTGAGTGTTGCTCAGAGTCAAGCCACTGATATCAGAGTCGGGTGTATTCGTCCGGTTCCCGTTTAGCTCTTCAATCTGATACACGTAGGGGTTAGTGCTGTTGTTGTTCGCGTAGCTGTGACGAACATGGGTCTGGCTAGGGCCGTCCACGTCTTCTTCATCTGCAAGCAATCAAAGAGTTGAAAGAATTATCATTATTAAGTATTACTTATCCCTCTTTTCAATTGAATCCCCTGCCTGATGATTTATGACTCATCAGAATCTCAATCAAACCAAAAGCATTTGAATGTATCCCGAAGACGAGGCTGCCTCTCAGCTTGACTTGCTTTCATTCCTCACTCACTTTGTTTTGTTTTATAGTAGCAGAGCAGCATACAGAAAAAAACTTTTGCCTTGTATAAACACATTACCTCAACTTGAACCAATATATAATATAAAGATACTACCACACTACTACTTAATATCTGTGTCTACTGATAAAAGATTAGGAGAATACTTGCTCACTCGCATATTTAATTTTTACCTTAATGTAAATATGTTGTATATACTTACGCATACATACAGGTAAGTATGTATTTGTACAAAACCTAATTCAATTTTTATATTAGGAGCTTTTCTTGATTTCTGCCTACACCTTCTTCGATATATCTTCTTATATAAAATGCACATCTCTATAAGAACTGGAGGTTTCTTTCTTGCAAGTCCTTAGGCCAGGTCTAGATAAACTCAGTCACTTAACATATGGAAATACATTAGATATTGCATATGTGAGCTTGGACGGCCTTCGGCAGAAGCTTCCTCTCATCTACCCTCTTTCATACAATTTTCCATTATGCCATTGTGCATGGAACAGAAATGTTATTATAGTCATAACCATAACTAACTGACTGGGCAGCTAAGTCAATCCAATATCATCTTTCAGTCTCAGACTAAATAAATTCAACTTTGCCTTGGCTGTACATGTACACAACATTTGTTGGGCAATGCCTTTGTAAGTAGATACTTAATAGGTAAGTAGACAATATGCATGTATCTATATCGCTAAAAGCAGTATAGACATTATATGTATTTGTGTAATTATTATAACACTGTTTTATGCTTGCTGACTTGCATCTACCATTTACTTAGTATAGCTACCATAATATTTACTATATAGAATAGTATCTGTAGAGCAATCTGCCTACATTTCAATGCACCAATAGGAACAACTACAAACACAACACACTTACACAAAGCAAAATAGGAGCTCTCCCATGAATACTAATAATATCAGTTGCATAATAAAACAAATAACATGCAAACTATCTTGCACGCGCACTTTAAGTAAGATAGAACCCTCTATTGCTCTTCCTTATAAATAAAGTATATTATGTGTAATCTATAAGTATGTGTGATGTAAAGATTGAAAACAAACGCAACTCGACATGCAATCCAGAATAATCACACTAATATCTACTGCATAGAAAAATATACCTACCTACCATACACACACTACAATCCTCTTGCATTATTCATCATTTATATTAAATTACAGAATTGCAAATGCAAACTTGAGATTTTGTAAAATTCTTACTACACAAAGCACAATGTTCATGCTACATTCTTTCACATGCAACAACTTTAACAATTAACTTTCTTTCAAGGACGTACGTTTTTGAGAATGCATGGGTTCCAAAAGAACTTACCCATCTTGACAATCCAAATCAAATACTTTTCTTTAGTATACCTACTTATTTCAATTATCAAGAACAATGCATAATAAATGTCCGGTTTAATTTTTAATATCTTTCCGAAATTTTTGCTGACGATAGTAATGCAGATAATGCTTCTAAATGATCCATAAATTAGGCCCTCTAAATCTATTTTTCTGAAGTATTTCATAAAGTATTGCAAAGGCCAGTAAAATTACTAAATCCTATATCTCTCTGTGTTCATCCAGCGTAAGTGAGGCGCGGACCTGAATCTGATTGACAATAGATGACCTTAAGACAACTTTTCAATCCAGTGATATAGTGACAGATAGATAGTTACCAATATATCAGATAAGATTTTTACAAGGGTTTCACGGTCTGAATATTTAGTTGATGATTGCTATTTGGTTATTTGTTGTAAGGAAGCCGCCCTGGTATGCTTTGGGTACCTACTCACTACTCGCACATTCATCAAGTAATAATATAAGAATGAATGATGCGTAAGTTAGTTTGGCCATTTACTGTTTGACGATAGTAATGTTCTAAAAAAATGAATGCGGCTACCTGTGAAGTAACATTCTTTAGTATTTATATCAAACAATCCAGCAATTTTTCATCGTTGTTATCAAAATCGAGGAAGAATTGGAATCAATGCGTATGACCTATCAAGGAATGGCGACATGATATTAAATGAAGCTGAATGGACATCGGCATTGTATATCTAATTGCATTAAGATAGCTATTCTGTTACCGCTTGAGAAATACATCAAATGAACTTGACAATAAAATGGACAACGATTTTCTTTTGCAAGCTTTGGCTATCTGTGCTTGTCTGAAACTGTCGTAAGGAAAAGTTGCTTATCTCTCCGGCTGACATTGCGATTGTGGTATAATTGTAACTGCTATTAGTTAGTAAGCGTCTGTGTAAAAGATGAATCAAATCAAATCGCATTTCCATCTCTCTCACATCGTCCCTTTCCCTTAGGAGCAAAGCAAAGTAATTCAACAAAACGTAATGCATGCATAATTCCACACAAGGCAACGGCACCTTTGAAATTTTGTGATGTCATTATTCTTTTTGCATTTGCATGGTGTGTACGAAAGGAATATGAAAGAAAGAGTCAGAGAAGTTTTATATATCTGTTTAATATATCTCTCCAGCCAGAGCCAGACTTATTGTTAACAATTCATAATAGTATTGTAATGTGCTTATAAGTGAAGGTGCATGGCTATAAGTGTTAAAGAGATATGCACAGGCATGAAAATTCATAGACGAGTCAACCTGATTTGGTTTTCGTCTTGGTCTGATCCCCACAAGACTTTAGTTAGTTCCAATATCAATGTGTGTGTATTTTATCTTGACTTTGAGTGAGCTAAGAAGTGAAAAAGATGCATTTGCATTCCAAGCAGGCAAGCTGCCTTGACACTTGACAGTAGAGTTAGGTTAGACATTGTCGGAGATTCTACTACAAAGACGTAGGCCACTTTGCCTCTCACCTAACACCATTTATTCTATTGTTAGATTGTATCACCCACCATACTCTTAACGACTGTGAATTAGAGAAGTCTACGACTTAGTTCCTTATCGTTGGCAGAAAAAGTTAAATTATTAGAAAGAGACGTGAGAAAGATTTTTTTTCTTTGCTCTGTGCAACTGCTGCAATCTTTCTGTGGAGTCTTCCTAATGTTTTGTGAACTAATGTACTACACTAAATTCATAATTATAATTTAGTTTCCTACCTTTGACATCATATTGCGTCCCATGCCATACACACACTCCCTCTATACCTATATAGATAAGCTAAGTACTATAGTAGAGAAAACATCTCCCAGGTCCAAAAGAAAATCCTCCCACAGTCAAATTACTTATCGTTGCTTTAAAATCTAAGGAAATCATTAGCAAACGTTAGCTGTCCTGTCCACCTGTCCTAAGTACACATAAAGAGACACATTTCGCGAAAAAATATGGCGTATAAAATCAAATGGATGTGACATGACGATTACAGCATAACTAACTTCATTTTAAATTCAAAATACCAACTCACGTAGCATGGCACTACCCCCTACTGTTCCTTGTCCTAAACCTAACAAAACTAATGCAATCTACAGAAAATAACTAACACGACTCGCTCGCACTCACTCTGCCAGGTCAAACTCCGTCAGTTGAACACTCTGAATTGAGTGACTGACGGGTGGCCACAAGCGAAACATTCTATCATAGCAGCAGACTGACAATCTTTTAAGAATCATCTTCCAAATACTTTGTCCATTCTAATACCATTCTCAATTACTAGATGAATCTTTGTTTGCTCCGGCTAAATTCGCATAACAGCATAAACAACTAATAAACACTGTGTTACATTAAATGACAAAGCAGACATACTGACATATTGAGTTGCTTAAAAATGTCTCTAGCCTCTAGGTGTACCCTCTGTGGCACCAGATCCATTCCGTAATAGGCAATGAAGTGAAACTATCATTATAATACCAATTTTTAAAAATGCTGATAGTTGGATTTGAATTTAAATCACACAAAGATGAAAAAGAATCGACCTATGTATATGTACCTACAGTTACAATTATAAATCTTCCGATAAGTATTCATAGTGGCGATTTATCGTTAAAATATAGGCGGCAATGTATAAAGCAGTAGGATAACACAAAAAATGGTTCCCTATCCATAAAATGCAAATTGAATCCACATCATGATGTCCTCTCTTGATTATGTACGAAGGTTGCACTAGTAATGATAAGTCTTTTAAAGGAAATTGTAGCGACAAACATGTATCATGTATCCACTAGACTTTCTCAAACATGTATAAGATACACATGTATGATACACAAATGAATAACAGAGTGCAATTGTATAGTTTGACTCTAATGTTATCATAGTAGTAGACAGTACTTACATAATATGTGTAGTAGCTACCACGAAAGCATGTTACAGGGAGCTTACCTATATTCTGGCTACAAATAATACGCAATTCCGATCAAATCATACCAGAAGGATTGCATTGCAAAGAAAACTGGTCTGCTTTTCAATTCTAGTTTTTCATTTTCATGTTTTTCTAACACATACCTATTTTGTAGTTGAGGTTGAGTATATAAAGCCAATCGTTAAATGCCTACCTACGTCCAGCAGCAGTAATAATACATTATCCGATCGTCCATAATATGCTCAGTTGTGCACTCATTTGTTTCTATAAAATCCAGTTCTTGCAACGCGGCTTTAAACAACTTATTATCTACTGTGATGTAATACAAGAAGTAGACGTACATTCCTATAATAGCTATTTAAAATGTAGTGGAATATTTCCATGTTGCTCTATAGTAATATTCCTAAGGCATCTTAAAGACTGTTATTTTTACCTTGGAGGTTATGATGACTGTATCTGTATTACCCTGGTATGGTAGTATACGTAATATGTTGTCTTTGTATAAAATAGAAACTGAACCTTGTTTTTAATAAGACATCACACAAGTTTATTGTGATGTGAGCAAATGTGTGTGTATACTTTGCATTTCTATTGCTCACAAAGCATACCAATCCCATGTCGTAAATAAATAGCAAAATGCAATTAACATTAACCTTACAATCATCAGGAATATTATTTGGACAAGTTGTATTGTACACTAATGAAATATTATTGCATACCTTGCCCAAATAAATCTATTACACATTCATTTGTTTAAGAACGGATTCATTTGTAATTTTACATATATATATTAATTTTCCACTTTTCAGTATATACAGATCATTACAAATAGAGATGCATATGAATTGTACACGAAGTACTTGTATAGTAATATTATTACCATTGGAGTTACTGCCATTTAGCCGACTGGTGTTTGTCAGTGAGAGTGAACGACGGAGCCTGGATTCTTGTTTGACTTTGCGGGGCGTTGTGTACATATTGTAATAATTCAATTAGCGAAATTCCTAGGCTCAAAAATTATAAAATAAAGTTACAAGCACGATAGTATCATTATAAACTACGCTTAGTTGGTTTCTCCTGACGTTAATGGTAACTGAATGTGAATTGGTAAATTTTTGTACTGGGAGAAGATGAATTAGCATTTATTAGAAGTGTCGTAAAAAGGAATTTTGAATCTTGTGGTAACTGACTGTGCCAATAGTGTCATTTCAGTTTAGCACAGGAAACGCTTTGGACTGTGATATTTTAAAGGATTTGTTAAGTAGTGTCTCCTTGTAGGGAATGGAGAATAGCATCAGAAAGTAGATATCACATCACATAATAACACAATGTAACAATGGACAGAGCACTTTCAATTTAATAAGTACATAAGCATGTATGTGTTGAGTTGTGTATAGTTTTGTCGTGTCCATATAACACTGGCCTTAGGGTTCATCAGATAATACACTCGTTAGTGAGAACGTAATAGATTCTATGCAAATATGTATCCACTGTTCTATCTTTGTCACTCATTTCATGTACGTGTTTTAACAGGCTCAGATATTTTCTGCACTTATACACGTATGTATTTCACATTTCCGGCAATTTCTTCTCGAATGCACGTATCGTTAGCTAGTAAAAATGTATTTTATTGTTTCTTTTTCTTTGACGACACGACAATGACAACGGTAAGGGCAATAAAACAGGACAAGCACAAGACCTCATTTTTCTACACTTGACTACAGTTTATCTAAGATACATACAACTCCCTTTAATCAATCTAGCTTGACTTGGCTTGACAAGACACTTAAATATTACTGCCAATTCCCTTATTCTATTTACTGCTATATGATATATTCCGTTCTTTTCATCTATACTTGCAACATCAAAGAATAAGATAGGCGAGGCTCCCATTTACAGAACTAGTATAATAATATTTCTCGTAATGGTAACAATCCTACGCAGTATTATCATATCTAAGTAGATTAAAATCTGATCCTATCCAAGGGAATTGGATTGAAATGCAATTATACACTATGCAAACGTAATTACTGGTAATTATGTCAGTGACAGCATTAATTACGTTCAGTCCACTTTCAGATTTTGTCGGTAGGTAACGCAATAAGGTCTTGAATTGTACTCTATGGATTGGTTTTAGGGAAATAGGACAGGATTTCAAATGCAATTTAGATGTTGCGGCACAAGTTTACTTAAGCATTTGAAAGGTTAATACTTTTACGTGTCTGTTTGTGGTGTTACACCTAAATATGTAAATGCATATAGCTGTATGGTGAGAAAATTATTATGCAGATCAGTTCATATAGTACACAGGTAGTACTTAGCTATTTTTTGTAAGGAAACCGACAGAAGTAAACTGATCTGATTTTTACAATGTACTTATTTTTCTTTTGTCTCAGACACAATCACTGATAAAAACTCACTTCACGACAATATATTATTTGCTTGATATTTATGCAATTACATATAGAATGTAAGTTATAGCTGAGTGTGAATGTGATGTGGCAGAAGAATCCTTTGAGTTAACAGATGCGTCTGATTTTTGCACAAACCAAACCACAATAATATCTAATAGAAATGTGTTTATGCGTCGAATTTTATGTTTTACATGAAAACAAGTCCTTTCGATGTCTCTGTCTGTCAAATAAGTAAACTTGTTGTTAAGATTATCTTGTCTTGACTGTTGGAACTGCACAGAACAAATAAACATGGGAAGCACATCAGAAGATGTGCAACAGGTGGTTAGTTTCCTATCTTTTCTAATGCGCTTTTTTAATACACGAAGTGAAAATGTCTAAAAAGAGACAAATTTCAACGTAGTACGACACATAACAGCGACGAAGGCAACAAAAGCGTAGTAGACGATGTACAATGGGGAAGAAAAGCAAGAAAATCTCCGTGCTCACTCAGCATTTAACATTTAATAATCACTCACTACTCTTTCTGTCTTTTTCTCATTGTCAAAAATTGGAAGGGAAGGAGAAATATTATGGTCATAAAGTTAAGTAATCTATGTAACTAGTTTGGAGGTACATAATAGAGGCTATTATTACATTAAATTGAATGTTAAACATTTCATTACATCTTTGTAATAACAGTTTGACGTGACATTCTCAATTCACTTAATTTCCAATCTGTCTCCTTAAACTTGTAATAACAATGAAATAAAATCATCATTCTCCTTGGAAGAAGAGGCTAGCTAAATAGTAATCATTGTAATCACTGTCCACGGTGTAGCAACACACAATGGACTCACATAGCATAATGGGATGCTTTGCTTTACGTTATCATCCGACTTTTACTTAGCCTTTCTGTTTAGTTAGTGTGCACAGAGCATAATAAATACGTGTTCGTAGTTACGACATCTGACAACGTGGAAAAACTACTGTAAGTACGATATCACGTCCAATGCTCTTCTATCAAATCAAAGAGAGTCCACGTGTATATAGATGAGTCAACGCACAGATAATATGTAAACAAGGCAAACAATAGAATCCATGAATTCACATTTGCACTTTAATAATAATATTAAGCCAAGTAGGTAGGTATTTATTTAGAAGCTTTTTGTTTTGTTCCCAATCACACGACGGAGTTAATAGGGATTTAATTCCAAGTTATTACGACTACGTAATTCTAGAGACTCTTGCCTGTATCTTGAGTACACTGTACTTAAAAATTGTAAATTATATATTCTTGCACTTATTGTCTGTGGATCTTTTGAATTTCTGAAGATAATCCTTCCTGTCCTAATTATAAGCGTGGAAAATTCCTTTTAGTTAGTAAAACTGAGGAAAATTTATAAAATTGAAGCCAATTGAAGTGAAAAAAGGAGTTTGAATGTCAAAGACTGACAATAGAATGATATAATGCGTCGAGTTCTTCTTCTAGTAGTACACTTCACCTTTTCTCTAGTAAATATCTAGACACAATGAAGTCTACTGCTGGTAGAAGGAATGAAATGAGACTGGAAACTGTGGAAACTTCTCATGCAAACATGAATCTCTATGTCGTACGTACAAGTACAACTATTAACCACTTCTTAACATATGCTTTGTATTTATGATTGACGGAGAACAGCATGTTCTGTGCAGTTCGGGACATGTACTACGTACAAGTCGACAATAAACATATTTTAGAATATGTAGAGAAGGATGGATTGAGAGAGAGACGCTATGCAGTATGTACCTGTTCACGCATACTGCACCTTGATAATAGAATCGAATAGAAAAATGTACGAAGAACAGTCCTTCCAGCAACGAAAACCAAACGAGCTGACTATCACAGACTATGTAACACTTGTATTGAGTATTGTAATTTATGTGGTTTGATGCGAAACTTCTTTCTTATAGCTAAGTATGCTACTTAATCTGTGAAATGCTATTGAATCGGCAGGTTAGAGCTTTAACATGTTCCTAACATCAAATAGAAAAGGCTAAGTAAGTAGTACATGGAAATGTGCACACATAATAAGTAAGTATATAACTACTACATAATATGATTATTATTATGCATAAATAGTGTAAGGGTAGTAAAATCTGGTTATGTAGTTGCAAAAGTTGCTCTTGTTGTTTCTTCGTCTCAACTAATCTCACAACCACCAAGGAAATCAAATAAAATTACAAGAACATATGCACAGACAGTTCGGTTCTCTGAATTCTTATCTGTAAAAAAGTAAGTCAAGACAAGAGCGAGCGTAGTAGAATAAGTACATACGTGTAGTACTTAACTGACAGAGCAACTTCACATTCACAACTCACTACAGATCAGATCACACTCTGTTGATTTTGCCGAAATTGTTTTATTTGATTCATTTCGTATTTTCTATTTTATTAGAGGCACTTTTCGCAACTTCAGTTCACACTCAAGATTTACATTCACAACAGAAACTGAACATTTAACTTTAGGTAGTGAACTATGCAAAGTGATTCTTGAGGTGAGTTAATTTTCTTACAACTCTCTGCATGTCTGTCCCATGAAGAAGAGACAAGAAGACAATTCAACTAGAGTCAAGTTAACTTGAGACGAGGTTGCTTGTTGTGTTCCTTCTTTGCCTTCCTCCCTCCTCTAACCAACAACATCCACTTCGAGTTGACTGTGAGAATGCTCAGATGTGAATGTATAAAAGCTAATGCGATCTGATGTAGTTTGAGGAATAAAAAACAGTGAAAGAGCACAGGACTGAACTAAATGCTTCAGGAACGAACTAAACGAAAGAAAAGAAATCTTTTTACACTTGACGACTTCTCTTCATCGCCTTGCCATGCCATCCCATCATATTATGCTATCTCAAATGCAAGGAAGAAGGCGAGGCAAGGTAACGCAAAACGAGACAACTTTAGCAAACCCTCACTAACACTTCTACTAAAGACTAAATAAAGGCAAGCTTACTTTTATCTAGTATCCAATATTAAGGCAAATCATACGTACTTAACTATATAAGAGTCTACTAGTCAAACCAAGTCAGAGCCTTTTTCTTATATAATAATGCTAAAGGGAATCCTTGTATGTAGTTGTTGTATAAGTAGACCAGTTGGTCCGTTGCGTTCAAACAAATGAACAAACGTAGTACCTAACCAACAATAAATGATAGCAGTACCTACTTACTTAACGTATATACTTTCTATACATAATATATCGTATCTATTATGTGGACTTACCTGGTTAGACTATCTCAATTCTATCTCAACTACACCAACACCACCACACTCCAAGTTGTTTTCCTAACGAGTAAACCTAATCTCACAAAGACAAAACTTTGAGCACAATCTAAATGTATATAATATCTATGTATGCTTGATATGATGCTAGTGTCGAACTCAAAATGCTACTGACTAATGCCATAAGGCTAACGAATGGCTTAAGCCAAAAGACGTGACGTCTGCTTCTACACTACTAAATAAAACTACTTCTTTCGACTTAGTCAAATGAACACTGGATAATTTTGGTCCGTGGAGGTACATGCCTCCTCTACTATATAATTGCCATGTTCCTTTACCGTATCACAATATACTAGCAATATATGTACAAGAATTATAATGTAGGTGAGTAACAAAGCTAAATGGGTATACAAACAGAATTATTGGGATTAGGTAGCTTATCTAACCTACCTAAACCAATTTACTTAATAAAAGTAGACACTAGAGAGAATGTGTTTTACTGTTTAGCTCTTTGTATGTTTTACTAGCGTGGAGTGGAAGGAAAAGAGTGAATGAGAGTAGGATTCGTCTAAGTCGACTGATTACCGGATTCAGGTGTTTCGTCTTCCTATCTTTATTCCGCTCTGTGAGGAAGTGTATGTCTGTTATAATATTAGTGTAGATTGTGTGTAACGTCCGAAGGAATTGAAGAAGGCATGTGCCTTGTGTCCTGTCGTGTGCAAGACAAGACAGGATCTCCACGTGCGCCTCCACTAAATTCTACTTATTGTTAACATAGAACATCCTATCTAATAACTAACTATACGAGCATTTTAAGCCATTGTATTTTTTATCGTGTGTTAACTTGCCGAATGGCTTAAGTACTCACTCCATATTATTCTAGTACTACTGCTGCTGCTGTTTCTAAAAGAATACCATCCTAAGACAACCCACCACTATACCACACCAGATGAAACAATAAATGATAAAAAATATGAAAGGAAAAGAACGACCAGTACATTCACGTAAGTAGTACACTTCTTAGCTATAGAGTGTCTACACAAATACGAAAAATATATTTACACTGGGAGTAAGTGCCTTCTTATTAGACAGCTAAGACCAGCCCAAGTGTATTAGTAGTGCCTAGAATAAGTGCCACTTCTTTAACTTGAGACAAGTTGAAAAGAAAGGAAGACAAGGGGGTTGGTTAGCTCTAGTAGTTCATTTCACTTCAGTTTCAGTTAGTGCCTAAGCTTTAGCTGAGCAACTATTAAGTAATTCTTTATTGTGTTTCAGTTCGTTACTTTTTATGTTGAGTCCAGAGTAGAACTCTCCCGTCCAGCAACAACTGACCAAGAAGCGAGAACATGACAAGCTAAATAAAAATATACATACACATCTATGTTTCTCTACTGTATTAATTCAGACACTTATTCTACATTGAGAAGCAGAAAGAGAAACACAATAGAATCCTACACGCTATAAGTAGCGTGGTAAAACTAAAGTCTTAAACTCTTATTTAATAAAGGGATGATGATACTTCTCTACGTATTTGATAGTGAGACAGCATAGAAAATTCTTAATTTTGCTTGATAATGTAAGATATCTGTATCGCTTTTAGGTACCTTTGTTAACTATCTGTTTCTGTATACTTACTGTGCAAATAATTGTAGAGTATTATGTCTATTGTTTCTATATGTACAGATGTATTATGGTAGTAATGCACTATATGCACTTAAGTTATGTAAGCAACAAAGTTCTGCTTTATGTATTTCGTGTAAATCTGTTTCTATGTAATGCTTGTCTTGTCTGATGATAAGCGTCACTGGTGCGTGGTGCCTTATTCTAAAGAAAAAGGAGCACACGTTCATTTGATTCCAACTCACAATAAGTCAACTCAACAACTAAGTCCGAACCAAGTTATTATCTCTGTTTTTTACTCGTTTTATTAGCCATTTCCCTTCAGTTTACCTTTTTGGGCAAACGTCGACTTTTCCTTCCCGTTCCCTTTGATTTGTCGCTTCTTAAATTTTATTCATTGGATTGCAATGCATTAACAACAAGAGCTTTTTCTACACGAATCATTCGACTCTCTCGCTCCCTTCGCCTATTTCCTAATATAAATTCAGCCATTTCTTTTCTGTCTCTCTCTCTCTCTCTGTCTATCCAGCTCTGCCCATTTTAAATGAATCTTGAATTCAATTTCCTTTTGGCCTGAATTGATTCGCTCGATTATGAATTACATAGAGAATTGATTTGGAAAAGACATGATAATAAGTATGGAAAGACTACATTTTCTATGCTACTCCATACTTATTATTATTTTCTGTTGTGTTACCTACTCCCGATAAGTGTTGAAGAAAAGTTCGCCTCTAGCGTTCCATGTCTTGTCTTTATGAATTAGAATATCCGTGTTTACGCTTTGTTGCCCTTGTCTTGTAAGTGCATTATGGTGTGATATTTGATTCCTCCAAATGAATATTTTATGCAATAGTCTTTATTAGTTATTGCTTTTAAAGATTTAACTTTTGACACTGCACCAGTGTTCGAGTCTGTAGATTTGGGCTTGGTGGGCTGTCGAAGATCTTGACTTGAATCTTCAATCTACTACAATCTATCTGTACTATTGCCAGAGAGAGGGAGAGAGATGATGGTATAAACCATCCCAGTGTAAATGTAAACCACGGGCAAACATAAATTAAATCTACATATAATAGTATTCAATAGCAATTTTAAATGAGTATGTTCGGATTTACCATAGAATATTCACCTTCCTCACCAAACCCACCAACAACGAACAGTGTTCGTCTTATTATCTGTAATAGTGTTACACGTGCATTTATAAAATTCTTCTGAACACTATAGTACAGGGAAACGTAACATTATTTCAACTAAATCCGCCCAAAAACAATAATAATTTATATTAAGTCCGTTGGACTTTCCTACTATTCACGAATTCTCTACTTAATGGTAGAGACTGAACATTTTAACTATGTTAATGTAATTCATTTAGCATTTCTAGCAATTATTTTATTTGTCTTAATTTATAGCGAATGCTTTATTCACACGCAAAGCCATTTGATTGCGTAGGCAAGTGTTCATCCATGTAAACAATTAACATACATCTTGTATTTCTTATTCAAACCCACTCTACTATCACATTATAAATATTGCATTGAATGGAGAGCTGAGAGCAACTTAACCGTATAAATCTTTTAAGGTTATGTCATGTCATATCTTTGGATTAACGAAGTAATTGCTAGATTATTTTTCTCATTTGTCTATCTCTCTTTTCATCGAATTGATCTTTGTATAGCTAGATGCATTCTATAATTGTGCATGTGTGGGTTTGAGTCAAATGACTGACTGACATTTAATGTGCCCTCATTTCATTTTCATTAATGTATTTACTTGTACACAATCCTGCATATTTTATAATCGTAATTTAATCCTTATAAAGGTCATTGTAGAATTGACCGAAGTCAATAGGGCGAGAGGCTGTTGATAACAGAGTTAGATGTTGAACATGACTTGTCACTGACATGAGTAACATTAATTTGCATAATCTAGAACACCTATAGGTTGATAACATAACTAGATGCCATGTATATAAATGTCGCAAATGAATTTCTCTAAATTTATAAGTACATTAAGTACATTAAGGTCAACACTTGATTCTTGATTCAGCAGGAGGGAGCAAGTGTCCCTATGCAATCATTGCATTTCAAATTGCCATTGCTGATAAAACAATTGATGCATAGGTAATTTAGTTGCCTTGTTTCGCTCTAATCTAGATTTGCGTAGGTTTAG
>JABASI010000440.1:0-39057 GCA_019776505.1 Tomocerus nigrus | reverse complement strand
ACGTCACCAAAAGTGAAGTCGTGCCTAATCGAGAGTACCTGATGGAGAGAAAAAAGCAAGCTACGTTCTAAGGCCTTGGGTTAATCCCATGAAAACATTATGAGAAAGAAAATGGATGCAAGTCCTCGTACTGGCTAGTTTATGCGCTGTCGATGACGCATGCGAAAATGTCTGTTTGCATTGACACGAATGTACCTAACGCAAGTCGGTTTCATGTTACTCCAGTGTAGTAAACTATTGAGCGTTTGAGTTGAGTCTTCCCTGGAGAGCTTTCGAGTAATTACGCTCATCCCACATTTGTCTTTTTACTTCCAACCTAATGATCCCCTTCCAATTTCTTAGCCTAGGTAATTTACTAGATTCTTTCTCAAACTCACAATTAGTAGCTAAGACTTTCTTCTCTTTTTCTTCTCGCCTATCAATATTCTAAACTCACAATCAGCTCACGCTCTCTTTTTTCAACTAATTTCTCATTGCAGATGTTTCTTTGTGGCAAAGTTGTGCGAATTGAAACATGGATGTAGTTGCCTAGGATGCAACTTTGTGTATTTACTCGGCTCATAGTTAGGGATACAAAGTTAGCGAAACAGCTAGGTAACTAATTAAATTTGTCTATGAAAATATATAAAGTGTCGTAATGAAGCATAATATAGCGATATAGCTTGTGCGACTGCCAGTGCCAACCAGTGTATGGTTTTCTAGTGTAGTAGTGTAATGTAGTTCATGCTGTGTGGCGAAACAACGGCGGATCATGGGATTGTTGTTGTTTGTTATGTTGTGTAGGACAACTCTCATTGTTATGTAGGACAACTCTCATTGTTATGTAGGACAACTCTCATAGGTCATTTATATTTATTTCGACATTTATTCCTACTGACAAAGACTAGAAAAGTTATTATTATGTACGAGAATGCAGTTAATTGCATACTTAAGTTTCTAGTTATCTGCTGCTGCATGCTACATACGTGAGCCCCTAATTGATGTACGTACAAACGAAATGTCATTCTACTGCACATTTCAACTGGAATTCATGACTAAATATTAAAATGTCCACTCTAACTATCCTCCCCACAAACAAACACTTGACCATTGCCATTTCCATTTCAACGTAGTAACTAAAATCCCATTTATTTGAGCGTAGTCTGATTGGCAGAACATAATACAGAGCATTGGTAAATTTTATTTCAAAACGTATTCGCATTCATAAAACTTGAATATCGTTGAAATTGTTCACTGACCATCCGTTGAAAAGTGATTTTTTTGAAGGAGAAAGTAATTAATTAATGGAGTAGCTCGGTGAAAGTACTTATCTGATCTCCATTGGTTAGGAAGAGATAGAAAAAGGATGGGTATAATAAGCCCAGTGTAAGTTTGATAATAAGTAGGCTCTATCTAAGGCTTTGCTCGCACGTAACTTGATCCAGTCGACCTACTTTTGACTTTTGTGGTGATTGTCCAGTGGTGATTCTTGGGAGTGAGTCTTTGGGAGCTTTGCTGGGCAAAATGCATGGATTGGAGATGAATTAAAGTGACAATTCCTCGTTCTATTCATGTGTCGTTGGTATTCGTAGCCCCTCGTCGTGAGGACAGTAACAATAAGGTGCTTATCATTGAGCAGAGTAGTTGCCAAAGAGCTACTTACTGGGTGAAAGAGCTATTATATGTATAAATGCAGCGTCACGTATTAGTCTCTGTAGTTACAGAGATCCAACTTGTTAGAATGGAGGACTATCATTGACTAGTTCTATAACTCCTTTTACAGATCTGAAAAGCACTCTTCGCCAAGATTAAGAGCCTCCATACGACGTACTTAATAAGCCTTTCATGGACTCCTAGCTCTCCTAGCACACAAAAGAGTATAAGAAGATTTCCCCAAATTAAAAAGAAAACTAGTGTCATCAAATCTGCGGACATGTGTCCCTACCTTCCATTTCCCTCAGTTTAGGGCCTACAAAAGATTTCCCTCCCTCCTAAATGAAATGAAACTTTTGTAATGAAATGATTTTTACAATCCAATCATTTAAACAGTTGAATGGGAAGGAAGGACCTTTGAATCAGTCAATAAGCACTTTCTATTGTCAGCAAAGTCAGCATCTCCATTCATCTCCTCCATTCAAACCATGAAATCACTTTTATGTATGCTGCTCCTTCACATTATGCCAGTGCTACTTAAAGCTTTCGTCATTATAATTCTCTCTTAGACACTTCTCAATTCTGTAGCTATTTGTAAGTATTCACAGACTCCCATAAAGTAAGTCATTCTGATAAACAGACCTACCACCTCACTGCCATTTCCTACACATCTCAAAACTATCCTTTTTATACAAACTTTTCCTACAGCTATGTAAATACTACAGATCTACCTAAATAGCTATCTACCTGTTTTCAACAAAACTACTTCCCTTAATTTATGTCTTATGAAAAGCAAAGGCTTTCTGCATTTTCCTCTCAAATTGCACTTCAGTAATTCACTCCGACTTTCACCAACCCATTCTAAAGCAATAAATGACGCAGCTGAAGCTAAATTTTAAAATAAGGACATTCAGTTTAGTTTTATGTGTAGGCTTAGTCAACAAAACATCTCAGCGAATTATTTTGACGATACAACGAAATGTTTAAAAGTATTTTTCCTATTTGCTCTGTTATTGTAACTTCCCATTTCCTCCCACGCAATAAATCAAAGGGTATTCATTTATGAGAAAGTTTGCCAATTTTTATTACCATATTGTTTATCAGAGTACTTTGTAATTCGCCATGTTGATACAAAAGTCTTTCGTAAACATCCTTTACATCCTTTGCTAAATTAGCATCCATTCTCTCCATTTTGTACCTTATATAAGTTCTATGAATGCAGTAATCACTTGCTTACAAATACACATGTAAGCATTTTACAATAACAGATCAATTTTATTTTGTGTCTGCTTTTAGTTTACATAATTCGGATATTATATATGTAGGATGGAAGCAGTAAACAACAAGAATTGGTATTAATGAGTATACAGGGCTGTCCACCAGGTATTCATCAGTTACCATGCCATATGATAAAAATTTTCGGCATTTCATTTTTTTACACCTAAATAACATACCATTTTTTTCATTTACTACCAAGCACATTAGAAGTTCACCTTACTTTCATTTTTACAAAAGTTTTACTAAAGTGAAAGTGAAGTGGAAGTATAATCTGTTTGAAAAGGTGAGAAATTTCTTTGTGAGTATTTAGGCATGAAAAAGAAGAAAATGCCATTTACATGGAGAAAATCGTATGGGAAGTGATATCCGGATAGCACTGTATATTATACGATTCATGCGGTCGTCCCTCGATGGATATGTCATAAATCCATTCTAGACATATTTGTGCTAAATTGTCGAAGGGGATTTTTGTAAAAAGCGTAAATGAATCTCTAAATAACGTCAATATATTATTCGTGTATTTTATAGCGTATGTATATTTAAGGTTTTCCTTTGACAATTTATTAGAAAAGCTGAATAACAGTGTGAGAATGAATGTGATGATGCAGGTACTTACAGACTCCAGGATTATGGTTGGAGCGAAGTTTAGGACGGATAAAAATAGTAATTTAGTAGGAAGAATGGAAGAGGCGATAGGGTTCCATTACTTAGGAAGAGAAAAGAAAATTTTGGTGTTCCGAGATTTGAGTTTCAGTGGTGGATTAAGGGAAAAGCTTAGAGCAAAGTTCAATTCAATGTAGTGTGGCAGATCCCATGGCAGACAGTTTTTCAGGCTGATAATGTTGGTTTGAGGAGGGAAGTCGTGTCGTGACGCATATCGTCCTCACTCTCACTCAAGTGAACAGAGCCTAGCACTATCAAAATTCCGAGCTGTAATTTTGGATTCGAAGATGTTATTTGGTATGAGTGTCCTCGCTGATTCCTACTGGGAATCGAGTTCACATGTAAGCGTAGTTGAGCTGCGAGAGGGAACGAGGCTCTCAAGACCTCAGCTTGATTCTTCATGCAGACATTAGTCTCCTTCGTCTTCCCTTATCATACTTATTTATAACTTTCTCACTTCCCGGGAAAGCGATCTTGGTGTGGAAACACAAGAGGCTTGAGGACACGGGTAAAGCAACTATCAACGGACACTGAGTCCTTCTCACCCAGATTTACTCCATGCATACATTCAGATTACTTAAAATATTTCTCGTGTAAAATTAATGCTGGAAATCGAAAATATTTTATTCCTTTCCTTTCGACACTGCTGCAATGCAAATTGAGCTGAAGAGTAATAACAAAAGCAGTTATTATGTAACACTATGTAGGTTATGACTATGACCATTAAATAATAACAAAAAGTTTGAGTGCATCTAAAATAGGCTGTGTGAAAGTTGGCGGAAATTGCAAGTGTGTATGTGTAGCTAATGGCTATGTATGCCGAGTAAATAGGGCACCCCTCCATTCTATCCGTCTAATGAATAAACTTTATGATTAGTTGCACTTTGTACGCTCCACTAGTTTCACACATTGTTAATTTGCAAACATGCAACTAGTAGGTTTACAATAATCACCGTTTATATTTTGCACTGATTCTAATGCCTCTATTAAAAGATTATAATTAATTGCTGGGAAGTTCACAAGCCACTGCATGCAAATTGCGTGGCTTCAGGGCTTACCGAAAACCCTGCTTGAAGGGTATAAATAAAAAACCGGGCTTATGGAACATTTTCTCTTAGCTTAGCAATATAAACCTGATAAATAGCTGTTTTTTTTTCATTTGCGGGCTTTGAGAGAAAGTCATTGACTTGAGTGGTTCTAAGAATAAATATAGTGGCATTACTACTACGTAAGTAATAAAGACAAAATAATGTAGTTCTAGGACTAGGACTCGTGTTCCTCTCCGCTCTCAGAATTAACTTTCGCTGTTGAAAAAGGGAATTGCTTTGCATTATGTTTTGTGCTAACAATATTTAGTAGTGCAAATGTAGCATATATCAAAAATAATTTATGTAAGTTGCGAAGGGCCGCAACAACATAAATTATGTCCAGACTGCTTTTCCTATGCTCACTTTAAAAAATGGATTCAATAAAAATCTTTTCTACAGAAATTTATTTATGTATTTATGTGGAGAATTGTTGTAAAAGTGCCAAAAAAACTAGAATTTTTATAGCATGGTTAGCCGTTAGACTCCTTTTGGGAAAACCTAATATCCTCATACGCGTCGAAATTTTCTGTCTACGTGGCCCCACTCAGTGCATGTCAATGGTCATTAAAGACATAACATTAAGAAGGTGCATGGCTGGCCAAGGAGCCCAGTCTATTCGAAACGTAAAAAAATTGAAAATGATCATGTTACTACTTAATGATTGCAATGCTAAGGATTTATGATTTATTAAAGGTGCTGCTGGGAATTCGGTTGCTGGTGCTGTAAGTAGCGGAGCTCCGGTTCCAGACGTTGATCTAAGTCATTTGAGTGCCGAGGAACGAGCAATGATTGAAAATGTAATGGCCAAAGCTCAACAGCTGGAGCAAGAAGCCCCTCCTGCCCCCATCCCTCCAAATCCTGCCTTGAGTCAACCCGGAACACCACGCATGATGAGGTAACGCCATTTCATCTTTTCTTATTTTTTACTCTTTACATAGCGCACCACTCACACGGCTCATTTAACAACATTCTCAAATCTATTAATCCTAACCATAAGTAGAATCACACTTCAAAAATAAACGTGTGGCACAATGAAAGAAAAACACAATTCACACTCGCACACAATTGACACACAGTAAAAGAAAGCAAAATATGGGCAATACAAAACTGAGATAGACATTATGTGCCTAGATAGATACCCATTATTTTCAATCTACATTTATTTATTCCTACTTTAAAATTAACTTGAGTGTTTAGGTTTAATTGACAGATTTGTTTTACTAGCCCTCGTAATGGTAAAGTCATTAGTTGGAAATGGATTTATGCTATGGGTGGTTTGATACGAACAAAGTCAGTAGTGATTTGATTCAATGAGGAAATTCATGTTTGGCGGTTGTGGCAGCCTCTTTTCTGTTTAGCCGTTGCCGGGGAAGAACAGGGATTGTAATGTATTTTATTAGAAAGTGACCTGGAGGCATGAAGCATTTAACACCATTTAGTTATGTAGTGGTGAAAGTATTCCATGTCACATTCGTCATTTGTTTACAATCTTGAGCTTTTCATCCTTTGTTTACTTTTGATTCTGTAAAGTCTGTAGTCTGGTAAGTAGTTGAGTGAGGGGAGATGATTTGGTATTTGAGCTGTGTGCTTTAATGGAAGTATATCATGCCAGTAATATTGCGAGCAAACAACAAACTTCATGCCTCAGCATTCATTTTCTCTTTCTCTTATGAAGACATTCGCTTTCATTTCATGACTTTCACTTACACAATGAAACATTGTGCAGCTGAGTCTAAGTAGTGCCACTGCTTTGCCAGCCATGACTTGCGATTCCTTCTCTCTCTCTCTACATTTATTTACCATTCCGACTACTTTATGTAATTCTGACTTCAGCTCCAGTTCAGCGTTGAGCCCGACGAGAGAGAGAGAGAGAGGGACTACAGAGAGCATTGCCAAATAGTTTAACAATGCTAAGACTCATAACTAACACACACACATACATACTTACATATATTTGTAGTAGAACACAGCAACATGTCGTCGTTTCCCTGCCCTGCCCTACCCGGGTTTCCAGTCATATCTGGAATATTTTTAAAGGCTGCAAGGAAAACAAAGTTGCCTTTTGTCAAGCGAGAAGCCATGCGAATGTTGAACTATTTATTCAATGATGTTTTGAAGGCGGATTTTAATATGGAACATGATTTTAGATATTGATACAAATAGATTTAATAATATTATTTGATATCTTAAGGATAAATTGCTGTATTATTTCGAGTGGACTACTAGAATACGAGCATATCCGGTTGAGCAGTGACACGAACATCTTCGTGATGGATACTTTTATTTTATTATTGCTACTTGTGCGACGTTGCTTGCTAGCTACACAGAGCTGACTATAGAAATCATAGTGCAGGCACATAGAAACTTTCTCTCGACACTCCTATAATTAATTCGTGGAATTCTTGTTGGGAAAAAGTATCCAGATGCTTCCTCTGTGGTTAGGAAGTGCATAGGGTGGGAATGGAGAGCGTGTGTTCTTTCCCTTGTCCTGTTGAATAAATGTATTTATGTGGTTCAAGAGTTATAACTTGAGAAGTGTAATGAATTCTGAAAGTTTCTGCTAAGTAGCAGACAGTCGCTCGCAACTCAAAGTGGGTAATAGTAACAGGAGTCAAGTCGGGCAAAGTCATGCCAAATAACTTTCAGCTGGATCAGGTGTTTTACTTGCTTTTCTTTCTGCAGCTCTTTTACTCCTCGTTTTGTTTCCCTTCCATGGCTTCAGGATAAAAGTAAAAGTACTTACTCATTTCCACGCACACTTTTCCTATCACATCTACCTACTGTCCCCATTTATAGGCCCTATACCCATAAATACTAACATATACTCCGTTATAGTACATTTTAAACCCCCTATTGTCTTATACATATGCACATAATAGTAATTATGATATGACATTAATAGCCAAGCTTTCACCTACCTATGTATATAGGTATTCCATAGAATAACTACTACAGATATTAGATAAATATACCGCATGGATAAGTTCCGTCCGTAGAGCTATCATTTCTAAAGTAGCGTGTAAGCCTCTATGTATGGATGATTTCATTTATAGCCCGGACATTAAATTCCACTACCTTCATGTATGTGGCACAGTACTATCGTATTACTGACATAAAAGTTGGCATTTTACCTTTATTCCACCAAGTGGATCAGTTTGAAAGCAACTAAATTATTTGTGACCTACCAAGTGTTCAAAATTGTAAACCTAGTTTGTAATTTTGCCTTTTTTAAGTAAACTACTAGTTTAAGTTGTTTTTATCTGCTGTAATAGTACTATATTAAATTAGTTTACTTTAATTATAAAGGTAAATCTTAAATAGTGTAATCTGGCGTTTAATTAATATGAAAATGACGCAAATCAAAATTAAACAGGCGTCAGAAATAATTGCTCATTCTCACAAGAGGCAAAACAGTTTTTTCGGTGAAAGTGAAATGTAAGAAAGTGAATAGCTCGGATGTTAGCACTTACTCTGTTTATTATTATGTTAGTTATTCTGTAGAAAGCAAGTATGTTTCTAATTGCATAACGCCCAAAGCACTATCGCCCTCGCGATCGATTTAATATCCTGTGCCTACTTCTACCCTCGTACCTGAATGCGGAACTTGGCCTTCAGTAATCATACTTATATTCCGCAAAATGTAAAAACCAGTTTGTTTTCCACGGAGTCAGCAGACGAAGTTCCGAGTTTCATAGCAGTAAGTGGCCGCCTATATAGAGCCACAATTCAGTGTTACCATAAAGAAAGCTTAATGATTAGGTATAATATAGAGGAGCGTTGAGAAGGTAACCTCCGTTCGAGAATATTATAAGTAGGCAAATGTATGAGGGGACTAGATAAAACGTGCTGCCTAGTCAAAATATTAAGAATTGATTCAATCATTGATTTCGATTTATCTGCTCTACTCAGGTACTCCTGGCCTAAACCCTCGTCTGCCAGGTGCTAATAGTAGTGAAAGTCAAATGTGAGAAATGGCAGGAACTATCGTCATCAGCATTTTACTATTTTCCTTCCAAGTAAGTGCTGCAAGTAGTCCTTGGAAAGCCAACGCAGATTACTCGCACCTTTTATTCAAACAGCTAACACACCAGAAAAATATTATACTATTTTACTGTACGAGATTTCACAATCGGCTGCAATCTCCCAATCATTAATCATTATAAATCACACAAAATCCTTTACTACTACTAATAATAATAATAATTATGTGCAATGATATATAAATGATAAGATATCCTCGTTATTTCAAATATTTAATGTGTTCTTGAAAGTAAAAGTCACTTAGTAAGTTACAAGTTTGGGAGTTTACTGTCACTCAAATATTAATTTGTCGGAATAAGTGAAAATGAAAGAGAATAATCGATTTGTTTTTATCAAGTCAAAACTGTTTACAGAAAACTTTTTGACGAAGATTGAATTTCTCGTTTTAGGCAAGGATAAATAGATTACAAATCATATTCATACGTCATTCTTTTCTTTCTTCTACTTATTTCCAAATTCTGGTGCATAAAAATGGAGTTTTGGCACACAAAGGGATTGAATTGAATGCAAGGCACGATGCATGAGTCATAAATATGTGCAAGTGAGCTAGCTTATAAAAGTTTCATTAAAGTAGTTGCATTGCCAAGATTTAATAAAGGAAGAGTGGGCTAAAAATTCTTGGTGGTGACAGGAATAGAAAGGTTGAAAATTTTTCTATTTCCTCGGCGACAGTAAATGAAAGATTTTGAACTGTGAAGTTAAGAAAATATTTTACGTTTCCATTTTAATGTCGTAGAGTATTAGGTAGTAGGTAGTGAATTTTTTGCGAGGAATTAAGTTCATTTCCTGGTGTTTTCCCAACAAACTAGTAAACTTTAATTATTGGTGCGGAAGTGGCTCTGTCTAAAATGCAATTTCCTTTAGAAAAGTTTCAATTAGAAATATAAACCCTTATAGTCACCACGAGCAGTTAATAACTTAGCTGCTATGTAACTCACTCTTGAAATGCAATGCAGAATGATTGAAGCAGATGACAGCAAGGAGCAAAACTTGCTAACAGATATTGATCGAACGGGAAATGAAATAATAATAGCCATTTTTTCCATATAGTACATATATATATTCCATCTGGTAGTATAAGGGTTAACTAATATAGCGCTGGCTCTTTATTTCAATCTATCAATAAAGATCCTTGTCTCCAATACTTATTCAGAATCTAAGCGTACGGCATTCCTTTGCACCGACGTTTGTACTAGAAGATATACACACATAGAGTCGAACGGCGAAGAATATTTCATAGGAGGCAGACTATTAACACCGCTACATAATATGCCACACACCAGTCACACTCACACCAGGCAGGCCACAATAGTGACGGCGGTATTAGAATTACTCAATATAAATCTTTAGAGAGGCGATGTAATAGACCGAAGTCAGACTAGGCAACTATAGGAACCACAATGTAAAGTAGTACCGCCCACCTGGAGGCATCAAGGGCTGTGAGCATCTACTTCACAAAATCCACCAACTATCAACTCTTATTGAAAGCCGGAAAATATCCGGCTTCAGGCACTTCCTCACAATCATGTTCATAAACTGCTTCGTACGATTTTACTTTAAATGAGCTCTGTACTTAGGATAATGACCTGTCTCAAATTCTACTTATTAACTTCCTAATTACGAATTTCCTTTCCACTGACGAAATTCTTCACAGAATTTTCCACAACTTACATTTGCAAACTTCATTTCCAGCATAGCAGCTTATCATAGAATTTTATTGAATTTGTTCTACAATTACGCACTACCTAACTTCATTTGCAGCTTTTACTTCCGTCTAGAAATTCATAGCAGGATTTTCTCTAATTTCTGTCACAAAAACTCAGAGACGCCACACTATATAGAATAATATTATACATTTTTACATCACATATTATAGCTAACTAAGGTTTGGCTTATTTAAATTCCATTTTAAATACACAGGAAAAATTCTGTCATAAGCAGAATACACTATTCGCTTCAATAATTACTCATGTTTTAACTGTTTTCATTGTTAGTAATCTTTAATATACGATACATAAGGAGCAGATTAAATGTTAGATTTATTTGAATATAATTGTTCTGTGCATTACGTTCAGAAGCCAAATCTATTCATCGGTCTGCCCATCATCGACTAAAACGATTAATAGGAATGGTTAAATTGCCTGGTTAAATTATTCTATATCGCGACATTATAGTATTTTTGCGAAATATTTAGATTTTTTCAATAGAATTTGTATACAATAGGGGACAATTAATATTGAAATAAAAAATGTCAAACCGAAGTGACATGTCACTTTAAACTAGAATAAGCGTCAACTGAATTTACAATGTCTACATGTTCATATGCTTTTTAAGATTTAGAGATAAAAATGCAATCAGGTGAGTTTGACTATGACAGTTCTTTACAGATAATGCAATTTCTTTTATTACTAACGAAGTTAAGGTTTAAACCATGGCTTAGAATCAAATTGTGTGAAAGCAAATTGAAGCATTATTTTGTTTGCTGAAATTGAAAAACCAAATAGAGTGCTACCATTAGTTTTTCATATTATTGACCTAGAAAGGATAAAATTCTAAATTCAAACTTCATTTGATGCAAGACAAACTAATTTAACGTGTAATCGGATTGAAAAGTTGAAAGCCTTAATGTCGATACAATAGTAGCAGCATCAGCATTCTAGGACGTTCTGTGTGAATTCCGCATAAAAATGCACGTCTCGTATCTACGAAACGACATCTAAAGTCCATTTAAAGTTAACGATGTTTTCACAGTGGACGTTTTTTGGTCGTTGTAGGCTAACGAACATCATTTTAGTTTACTCGAAGAAGTGATAAAAGGCAGGACGGATATATTTAATTTCTTCCTTAACGTCAAGTGCACACGTATACAAGAATATGCTATCTTTCAAGAATTTTCTTCGTCCCATGTAGTTACTTCATCCATTTTGCCTTGCCTAGTCACTTTGCTTTCATGTTTGATATTAGGAAGGTAGCTCCTTATTTAATTTTGGCTAAGGACGTTTTTATATATGCACTGTATGTCTACTAGTATCGTTCCCTATTAAAAAACCAGGGAACAAAAAACCCGTAGTCAAATGGCCTTTTTAGGGTTTTAATAGTATTTTTGCGGATGCATATAGTTACATCAGGGTATTTGATAACGTCATGTATCTTTTAAATAATATGTCTACCTATTTGTAAAATGAAGTAATAAAGAGGAAGATAAACATTTATTTACTGCATTTATGTTACATTTGCTATTCTTAATTCGGTAAACTGGAACATTGTCCTCTGAAGATAGAAGAACAAATAAAAAAGGCAAAATACATAGATTTGTGATTTTTATTAAATCTGGCCATAAAATAAGTTGGGTATGGCAACCTCTGGTTTGGGAATTGAGTTTGATACCCTGAAAATGTGTTTGTACACCGCGTCGCGAGAGTTATGTGTAAGAGGTGAGGAAATTTAAGTTGGCTATGTACGGTATTAAATAGTCGTTGAAGATGTTCGTCCTTCTGACCGTTATGCGTTGGCTACATAAAACTTTAGTTTCTCATCTGTTCCCTGAGCTGGAGTTGTGTCGAGTTGGTTGTAACGATAAGAGCAATGTCGTAAGTAATGACTTTTTGCTATATTGACGGATTGTAGTGTAGGACGGCGATGGAATCGGGTAGTAGGCTGCGTATAGTCGCAGTGCCTGAGAAAGTGCTATATGCCTTGAATTTTACGTGTACGTGCGGAGGGCATGGAGTAGTGTTGTATAGGGGAGAACACTTAGCCATTTAGTTAGTTGGCTGACGGTAAACAGAGTGCGAATCGACGTTGATGCTGATTCTTGTGTCGGAGCTCCGTGTCTTTCGGGCCACCTACAAATAAACTTTAGTTTTTGACTTTCTCCTAAAAGGTAAACGGACAAATGAGTCTGATGCATTTACTCGCTTTGACCTCTCACTGAAAGTATCCAAGGTGCTTGAGTTTAGAAGTCTTGGAAGAAGTCTGTGTGTGTCTTGGAGATGATGTAGGGAGAAAGAGAGAGTGGTGGATGTAGTAGCTAGGCGGCATTTTATGCACGGAGCCTTTTATACGCAACCACTCACCTATGTACGTACGTAGAGCCGAAACTAATGCTAAGTAACTTAAGTAAAGCTATTGCTTCACTGGATTTTAGCATCCGTTTTCAAATGCGCAGTTATCCCGTCTGCCTTGTCTACTTTGTATAAAATTCCTTTCGTCTCCTCTGTTCAAGCCGAGTAAGTAAAAGTAAGAAGTCGACGTTTAGCTCCCACTACTTTCCCTCCCTTCTTCCTAATTCTCTATCATACTCATGCCTGTTTAGTATGTACACTCAAGTCAGACGCCGAATAATATCTATTCCTCTACAGTATCACATTAGTACTGTCATGCCTTATCTCGACTAGCATCCTTCCACTTACCTTTTCAATGTCCTGACTTACCTGCACCCTCTCCTTCTCTCCCAAAACAGTCAATAGCCAAATGCAGGCTAAAATAACAAAATTTCTTTGGCTTTAAGGACTCCACTAAATAATCCTACGTACTTCCCATCTACACAACACACTTATTTACATATGCATTAGTAACTATATAATATTTGTTAGCGTCGAGAAAGAGAGAGATCTTACTGAATTTCTAGACCTGTTCAACAGAGAGAGAGAGAGAGAGAAAGCGTTTTAGTAGTAGGGGAGTAAGTGTAGGACTAGTAGTGAAAGAGTTGAGACATATTTATATAATATATATATATATATATATATATATATATATAGTATATATGTATATATAGTGAGAGAGAGAGAAATTATTATATGTAAGACTGTGCACGAACAGCGTTTGCTTTGCTGTTGCCCCGCTACGTGATACTTCATTGCATTTACATAAATCAATAGAGATAGAGTGGAGAAGAAGCTTTGGATAAAAGAAGAAAGGCCGGGAAGAGTGAGTCGGCTATAGTCAACCAAGTCGAGCCTCCTTTTCCTTCCGCTTTTCTTTCTTACTCTCACGGTCAATACTTTTGAATGCAGTGAGTGAGCCCTAGTCACGGCACTACTCACTCTACTTTCCCCGATTTTCTCCATTCTTCCGCAGGCAGCTACCAGACGTGCACACACGGGTCATTTATAAACCTTCTCGTCACAGACAGGGACAGGTGTCAGACGTCCATCCAAACACCGCCTTCCATCCATCCACCCTACGCACACCAGTTAACGTTATTATTATTATCATCGGCCAACCCCAACTACCTCACTCACAACTAATAAGCACCAGCATCAACGACTGCAAACGAACCTTAAGCCGCTTAATAAACAACTGCGGAAGTAAAAACGAACGCCCCCGGCTCTCTTTTCCTCATTTCTCACTTTTACAACACTTGAGAGCATCCTCTCTCTCTGACCAGAAATATCCAGTGACAGTCAATCTCGAGCCGACTCGAATTCAAATTGACCTACTTATATTCCGTCCTTTCCATAAACTAATAATCTCCTAGCAGCTACATTAACTTTTATTTCACTAATAATTGTGTAATTATTCCAGACGTTTCTCATCGTGTTGGTGTTTGACACTTTTTAATTATTCTCTAAAATTTTGTAGGCTGGCTCTTTAGTCTTTGCTCTCTAGGTATTAGATGAATTTAAACGCAGAATGAAATTTAAGAGAAAACGAACTACAGATATTTGTTTTCCGGCTGTTTTACTTCTAAGAATTGACCAAATGCTATTTAATTCCTTTCAAGACTGCTATTTGATGTTAGCGAGCATGATATAATTAGGTAGCGGAATTTTCGAGATGTTGGCTGTATGTGACAAGTGAAATGACAATGAGGAGGAAATAGGTAAACAGCCGAGTATAATTTATTCGACAAATATTGTCGACATCAACAACGTGCATTTTGTGTAATTGCACTTGAAAATTCAAATTCAGAATGATGGAAAAGACATAAACTACTTAAAGCGGAAAAATAAAGTGGAGTTGCCTTCCAGACGGGAATCTGCGGCAGTAGGAAGGGATCGAGAGCACTTATTATTAGATATGAGCTCTCCTTCGCCTCCACCTCCCGTCCCAAGGCAACATGACCACTTTCATAGGCTGCACGTATTTAGAAGTTATCATGGCCACTTAATTCGTTATACGTTGCCTCCAAAGGCTTTTCGCCCAAGAATACCTTTCTCCGTATGCTGTAGCTGAAAGTTATTGATGCTGTGAACTAGACGTCATTATTATGTTCTCTACGTACTTTCCGTAGGTATTAAATTTATTCCGAAGTAGCAGGCGCTTACTTAGACATTCTCTGTTTCCTCCTTTCCCCCATTACTTTCTCTACATGCGAAGACAAAATTATGTTTGCAGCAGCCACTTTCTCTTTTCCTTTCCCTCGCCATATCAATAATATTTTCCATATCAGAAGAAAGTCAAGTCTTGATGACAACTTGACCTGACATTTGAAGCTTCCGTCCAGCCAACCAACTATTACTATAGCTATATATCTCATATAGACAGTAAGTATACATGGCACTTCAACTCCCTTCTTTATTTTCTCTTTAAAATTTCAGTTGGGATTTGGGAAAAATGAACTTTAACCACGACTCGGTGCCCTATAGCTTCACTTTACCATATTCTTGTCAGGTAGCACAATTTTATGGATCAGATACTAAATAATTCGACGGAGACCTAAGTAAATAGAAAATGCACATTCCCCACTCCAATATAGATACTACAAATCATGGATTCCATCAGAAATATATCTGTACATTGTAATACCACTATGTTCTCACTGGAGCATGCACACATGTCAAGAGCTATTCTGCAGGGACGCATATTTTACCATAGTATCCTGAAAGGCTGATTATGGAAAATGTAAAACTATATCCCCCTTGTACTACATCCGCCAAATTGCTCCTCTCCTTGTTTTCTGTCATTTTTAAATATTCTTCGGCTCCTTCTGATGGAACCTGACATCTCAGAAATTAAATTGATCGAAAAGTTTCTACGTAAACAGAAGGCGATCTCTGTGTGTGCTAGTTCACAAAATCCTAAAATAGTTCTACACAATAGTTCTCCTACTTTTTTAAACTTCAACAGTAAATTTTGCCACAAAAGCATACACCTAGTGAGTATAACTATGTAGAAAATTCCAGCTATTTTTATTATAGTACGTATACGTAAACGTAACATCTCGGAGAATAGAGCTTCCTAAACTAACTTTATATGGACCATACTATTAGTAGGTACAGTAGGTACTTACTTATCTAGCAGTTTATAAATTCCAACTACATTCATTCTTCAGTATCAACATCAATCAACCTCTGCTTTGAAATTTTACCATTAAAATTCTAGTTAAAATTTCTCGAAAGAATAGCTGAGTAAAATCGCTAGGTTCGATATAGCTGCTGGTATAAAGAGAAAATTGTTGATGGGTTTTGAAGGCTAGAATGAGAAATTTCAAATGACGCGCAATATGCTATTAATTGACATGAAAGAAATGATTGGGAAATTCATTGACGTGGTAGAAGTTATAGAGCGGAAATAAATCAGAAATCAAAGAACTGAGGCCTCGACTATTACTCTAGTGTATGAATTACGCATTACTTATAATGCCCAATTGATTTATTTTATTTACCAAATGACTGATTCTCTCTTTTGCGTGAAATTGTTAACCTGCAACAATTTTGTATTATTGTATGTTGTACTATCATGTCACTTTAATTACTTCATTCTAAGTTGGCGAGTTTTAAAATTCATCCTGTCAACTATATTTTGTCAAAATTCAATTGCGTTCGTTATACATCAATAATAAATAATAGCTGAGTTCACGAAGCAATTTTTAAATCTTTTCATCTCGTGCTTAGGCTCCAATACAAAAACGTGCTATTTTCTCACTAGCTACGTATAGATGAATATTTAGATAACGTCGACGGGGTTATAGATATAAATATTATTATTGTAATTACCATTGTTTACTCCAGGGTAGCATCCATTTGGAAAGGCTGTCACAATTTTGGATATAAACTTTATGTACCTACCTGTACCTTGAATTCACACCGGCTATGATTAGGATTTTGTGGGGAATGGTGATAGGGCTTTTTTGTACGTGTAGTTTTACAAACACAAGATTGTTTTAAGAAGGGAACAAAAAAGAGGAAAACTATAAATCATGTGTGATTGCAAAATTGAAGTGCTCTCTCCTATTGAATGGTGTCACAATGTAGTTTCCTTTGTTGCTATGATCATATAATCAAATAAAAACATTACTTCCCTTCCCAGTTCTCGAGTTCTCCTTTCTCCGCCTAGCCATCTCCTCACTTTCTCCGATATTCTCCTATCCAACAACTTTCTCTATTGCGCTATAGTTGTAGATTTTGAAAGGTTCGTATGTTAGTAGACTACAGCTAGTAATATGTTCGGCTGTATGTAAGTAGGATTCTGCTTTCTCGCTTCCATTTTGGACAACCCTTGCCTTTTTAAGTGAAAGTAGTTTAGGGCGTTTTTGTGCTATATTTACGAACATTTCTGTGTTTCCCAGCCATAACATTACTGTACATCGCCTATGGATATAAAAGGCAGTAAAATTATATATACACACACGTTTAACTTGTTAAAGGAACATCTATATGCATGAGCACCACTGAATGTGTCTACCAACTGAGTTAATATAACATTTATTTTCGTCAACTTTACTGTTATGTACTCTTATTACATGTACGTTACAACTTTACAAGATATAAGGCTAGTCATAAACTAAGTTTCTAGCTATAGTTGTCTGGCTGCGACACATTGAAAACATTCTTTCTTAATTCATTCTATGCAATATGTATTTTTTTAGGCTATAAAGTAGATTAGACTGATTTAACTTGTCTCCCATCCCATGTCTAGACAATAACAGCACTATAATTTCTTTCTTACAACAAAAAATTCATTTTTCTTGTAAAAATGATTTTTTTCCCTCGTGGGCGAGTCATTACATTACAAATTACGTCTTACTGCTGATTTAATTCATGGCATGACTTAGAAGCCTGAAGCCACAAGGCGGTCAGATATTTAAACAGCAACAAAGCCATTCCAATTATGACTAATTTTATTCTCAACAATGAATAGATTAGGACTAAATTGAACATCGCCTCTGCTACTATAACGACTTAGAATGGAAGCATAAACTCACGGAGCATAAACATCAGCTCATTCATTCGTGAGTATATGAGAGTATTCAAAATGAAAGTAAGTATGCCTGGTTGAGTGGCTTCACTTCCAACAAGCAATCTTGTAAAATTAAGAAATAGTTTTCTAATTGCTATTAATATGTGGAGAATCTTTTGTGCACTTGGGATTGGAGCACGTATACAATTTTAAATTACCCTCATTATTTTCACAGTACAATAAAACATCTGCTACAACGTTGTAGAAGAGTTCATTTAGAAAGCATACGGCTGAACTTATTAATATTTACGATTCTCTGTTCTATGCCATTCACAAATGCATATTCCCCACCTAGTTTCAATATATCTGTAACAAGCGTGAGCATAAATATTTACAGATAAAATTATTGATGCGTTGTATGTGTGAGAGCTATTGTTGAATTGGCGAATTTAGTGAATTGAAAAAGCCTGAGATTTATCAGTCAAAGGTTTGTACTTTGTACTGGGAAATACTGGGGTTGAGTGAGCAGGGTTTATTTTGGTAACATTATTATTATGTTGCTGTTGGACATTCAATTTTGAACTTGAAATGGGTCGTAGTATTTGTTTCAGTGGAAACATGATCTGTTTGCCGAGTTTACTAGGCTGCGTTAGGACAACTACCTCGGATAGTTGTAGATAAAACGATGGGAAGGGGCGTATGTATGAATATGAGCGGAGAGAAAGTTATTGTATAAAGATTGGAAGGGATGCATGGGTTGTGCTGGGAGGAGGAAAGCTAATACGTGTCTGTCTATAGCCCGTAGGTTTGTTCTGGGAAACACATAAACAAGTGTCACTGGAGTCCAAACATTTCGTTAAAAATGGTAACATGTTGAAAGTTGAAAGGAATGCTTAACTCTCGTCACGTCTTTCCGTTTAAAATGAAATAGTATGTAGTTAAGTTACATTATCTGTAATAGGTCGCTATAAAAGGGACAGTCTGAATAGAATGGATGTAGGAATAAAATAGAAATAAAAGTTTTGGAGGAAAGATTTGAATGGAGGAGTTTACGACGTCTTGTTCATTTCAACAGAAAGAGTCGTGTGTCCTGTGGATGACATGCGATTTGAGACTTGTATCCGAATACAACGGCATCGTCGGAATACAAGTGGTTTAGCTGAATAAAAGTGGTGCATCTCTCGCTTCATTGCAAACCAATTCCAATGTCTCGCCATTGTCGGAAATCGCATTTGTTAACTTTGGAGTTGGAGAGAAACGAATCTGAGCCCATCACATTCTTTTCTTATATGATTACGATATAAAAGTCGAAAATGTCGACTTAGGTTATCTTCAACTCTTCCACGTCATATTGCATTTCAATGCTCAGCCTACCTCCGCTATTCTTCGGACTAGCCGGCATTCTACTCTCCCGTCCAACATATGAACCAAATCTACTATCTCTCAGACACCAGACACAACTTCAATGAACTTTTACATTTCTACCTCACATACAATGCTCTGTATATCTATTATAAATATATACCTGCTCTCTAAGCTTATATAAAGCATATATCTGTAGATATTTTGCAAGCCTCTATAGTTATATAGCACGTAGTAGGAAATGAACATATTATACAGTTGCTTGACACATCTTAGGGATCTTAGTGTAGTCTGTGTAGTTACATAGAGCAATATCCCCTTTGGCAACATTATTTCCTTCGCTATTATCACTTTGCTTTAGAAAATCCCGAAAATATCTACGTGTATTACAACATTAGGTATTACAGCTACGAGTTAAATTCTGTTGCTCTTCCTTGCTGTAGGAGAGTCACTGGAGCAAGAGAACCATTATCACTCTTCCATGGATGCTTTACGTTTCTATGGAATATTCAGCATTCTACTCCATGTCACTTCCCAATCAATAGATCCTAGTAACATCATTCGGAAATAGTATTTCTAAATAAAGAGCACACCTCCAGTCATTCTTCTATTACTGTACTACAACTCCTAGGCCATTACTCCTCAGATACAAATCTTTCGTCATCCCGTTTCAATGAGTTTCAGTCCATATATCCAACCCGATCGTAAAATAAAATCTTCTCAAAGCCCCGTAGGGTGAAACAAGCCGTGTAAATTGTATTTAAATCCAAAATTAAATAAAAAACTATCATCCCCTTCAGGGACACACAATCGTTTTTCATTCCTATTCGGGGTTTCCATCCTTTCAAATAAGAACAAAGGATTGAGACAATTAACTGCGGAAATGGTTTTTAGTCTATGGATAATCAATGGCATTAGAAGTCTGAAATAAAAAATGTCTACTTATTTTAGTTGTACAGCGACGATTTAAAACATTATTAAAATGCTATTTTGTTAAACATTTATAATCAAAATGCAAAAACAATAAAATTTCTACATTTTAGCTTGTACGTAATATTTAAAAAAGAATATAAGGACAAATCAATTAGAAGAAATGAATGAATACAACTCCTGAAATTAATAAATATTATTCTTGAATATTAGTGATTAATATTTTAAATTGCCATAATGGACATTGGACGTCGGAGTTGTTTGGATTGGAAAGAAGAAAGGTGCTAGAATTGGATGAAAGCCAGAGGTGAATGACTAAAATGTACATACCTAGTTCACTTTAATGTGATGAGTTATTAGTTGAAGGATGGCGGAAAGTATTGTAAGTCCATTTTGACAGTACCTAATTTAAATGTAGATGAAATGTTGACCGCTTGGTTACTTTGTTTCTTGAGGTTGAGAGTAGGGAGAAGAGTATCTGTCTGATGGGTTTGAATGGAGCTTGAATTGCAAGGCTCTATGAGTTCTCTTTGAAGTTATTATCATCGAAATCTTCGTTAAGCACCTGGGTCAGTTTGATTTTGTTCTTCAAACAAAGGGAATGGTCATACGATGAGGAACGTGGCTGAAGGAGAAGAAAGTGTAAACAGACTTTGATTACATAAGAGCTCTAAGGATGAAACGCTTTCACCAGTTAACTGACGCAAAAGACCAAAGGACAAAAATGTAACGCAATATACAATGTTTGTTTACACTTTATGTCTGCTATTTGCAATCTCCTCAGTGGCTAACCAATGTATTCCATACAAAAACTCCTTTTGTATTACATTACAAAGAGCTACATAGTAAGATGGGCCTCCATTTATTGACGACCTTCTTCTTCTAGCATCCTCTATAATATTAGAATCGATCAGTTCGCCTCGAGAGAGAGAGAGAGAGAGAGGTACCTTTAAGTAGTAGGGCTCGGATCGAGATAGTCGCTTGGCATCAACTCGCATCGATTAAATTTTTTCATTCGTCGTCATTTGACTCGATGTTCGACTCCTAAAAATAGACTCCCCGCTTCTACCACCGTTACCAGTGTCATAAGTTTTCCTTGTCTTTGAGCCAGATTTCGGATATCTGATACTGGCAAAAGTTGTTTACTACAATCATCCTTTTTGTTTGTTTACAGACCTGAAGATCAACGACCAGGTGTGGATTACAGTGGCCGTCTCTGTCCTATCTGTCGTCAAAGAGATGTAAGTTCAATCCCTATCATGTTTTTCTAAACAGTCGCCCCAGAAACTTCAGAAATTATAAATATTGATGTTTATTTCCTTGCAGTGAGTGCCCATTAAAATTAAGTAGCAACATTTTAACAATGTTTTCCCTTTTTCCCTTTGTCCAATAACTCATAAACGTATTGAGATATTGTGTTGACACTTTTTGTTTGTATTTTTAAAGTAAACAGTAAACATGAAGCTCTTGTTTAGAACATGAGAAATATTTAACCCACAACAACTGGAAGAGTTAGCAATAAACTCAAGTGAAGCTAACATTTTTATATCAATACATTCAATTTCCCCCAACCATTGTGCCCTACGGGTACAATTACGATGGTCAGAGATGAAATTCATCCATAGAACGTTTATTATTTCCATGGCATGTACAAGAAAAATCCTTCATTCCTGTAATAACGAACTACCCAGGAAAAAGCTCTTTGCGTTCGAGAAAGCTGACTAAAACCATACGTTTAATTAATTTTTTATCATCAATGAACAGTAACAAACAACAAAGTTACTTCAACCCACGTATAGTTATTGCAAATGTACTTGCAGGGGATTTAAATACAGTTTTTGTTGTCTTGAAAAGAAGACCCATTTTAAAAACTGGGACTTTACATTATGAACTGAATTGTCTACCCTTGTCACATAGCCACATTTCATTTGTTCGATCTTTTTTGAAAACTATTTAGTTTGTTATTTAGTTCAAATAGAACTGAACGAACAAAAAAACCTTTTTCCACTCCTAACATCCCCTCCCCCTAAACTCTGAGAAAAAGATCAACTTTTTAATATGCTAAAATGCACAAAATTTTCTGCTCTGGAGTTTATTTTTTAATTTTTCACTTAAAATCTCGCAATGCTATTTGTGCATTCGCGAATTTTGCTATCCTCGGGATTTATAGGTCTTATTATGTGGTCTTACGTTCCCCCTCCTAGTTGTTTTCTGAATGCGGCCCTGAGATAAGAGACAAGAGTGCAATTTGTGTAGTCACTAATTACGATTTCTTTTGTAAATATGTAATTAATACGCACAAGAAGGTGCTAATTTGCTAAACTGGTATACTGGAAACAGAAAAAGTGGGGACCCTTTGATGGATATTGGATAACATGGATATTTAGTGGAACCTAGGATTGGTAATACATATACGAGGATAATACTTATAATATATAGATACTGATAATAATATTTATTTATTTATGATTATTAAAATGTTGAGTTTCCGCCGAGTAGCGAGTGAATCATTGAATATCCATGCGATGCACTAAAAGCTTTCTGAAAACACTACTCAAGCCATTTCTCATTTGTATGTGTGGAAAGTCCTGCAGTTCAATCAACTATTGGCAGACATGAAAATGTTTTTTCCAACTCAATCGGTAACTCTGCTTTGCATCTCATGCTTTGCAAAATAAGAGGCCTATTGCTTTTTTGTGAACCAAACTCAAAGTTCAAAGTTCCATTTCTTGAACTATGGATGGCACTATGACTATGACAATCCGTTTTTGCGCGCATTTGCATACTTGCATACAAATATGTACAAAGAATATGTGCTTTATTAATGCGTTGATGGATTCAATGCAAATATACGAAAAAAACAAAATTACCTACATCCGTAAAGGAAAAGTCTGAACTGGAATATTTTTATTTTAACCATTTATTACATTTTAGCATGAATATGCAATTGAATTTTCTGTTTCTTTTGTGCACACAAAAAAATAGTAATTTTTACGACCAGTGGCTATTTGTATTTTCTTTCTATTTATTTGATTTATTTCCTTCTCAGCAATATTCGGTTATTAAACTGCACAATGTTACAATGGAAAACAAATAATACGTGTATTTCTGCATGTAATATTATGTAGCGTGGTACGGTAGCTTTGGTAGTCCTACAGTACTTTTTTACTACAGTTACTGATTATAATTACCCACTTGTTTTAAACTATAATCATAATTTATCTATTCTTATATGAATCAGGATTGCCTGGAAATCTCTGGTAGTGAGTTAGCTGACACTTTCGAAATCCTGCCACATATTTAATATAAGTAGAGGCAGAAGTAGTACAACAGGATTCATGTTCTTTTAACTCGCTCTTGCAATAATCCGGGCAGAAAATAATAAATCTTCGAGAATGACATAATGAAAAGCAAAGTTCTGTAAAACCGAAAGGCTGGAGAGTACCTATCTATGCATTAATTTGTATTTTTCTTTTAATAGGTGAGTGGGAGAGATGGTTTGCCTGGTCAAGAATGCATGGAATGTAGAACGATGGTGTGCAATAGATGTGGAGGAATGACACCTCATCCTGAAACGAAGGTGAGTCCTGAGACTGTTTATGTAACATCACCTTTTATATTAGCTACTCATTTTTCATAGTAACTTGGCCAAGCCATAGAAATGTGTTCAAAATATACTTTTTTGATAATAATTAGCATATATGTCGATTAATTAGACGCCAATAGACAAATGTTATTATGCATATAATTAAACTTATGCACTACTATGTGCAATTAAAATTTGAATTGTAATGCTGGACTTTTGTGAGAATATTCTTCAAACGCATTTACGAGTTACGTTATAGCCTCGCCCAATTGACAAAGTCTGAATAATAAGTCGCATTTTATTTTTTTTATTCCTGACGCGTAATGTCGCAGAGTGTACAGTAGGTAATGCAAATGCAAATATTGAAATGTACACTGCACATGGATGTGCTTTTGATCTCTTGAGTCTGGATCTAGGTGTAGATGAAACCAGTGTGATGAGTACCTACTTAACATTTATTCTGCTTCCTGTTTGTGCTGAAGCTAAAGCTTCCAAAACTTATTTGCCTTTGGCAAAGAAAAAATTGCAAAGTGCGATGAAAGTTTTTTCATTATTTCTCTTTTTGACCCCGATTATTGTTTAAGATTCTTGATGGATGAGTAATTGAAAGTTAATTGCTTCCTAACTATAAATATCACACCATGCCACAAAACAAATGTCTTCTCTTAAAAGTATAATGTCGTATAATTTAACAAAAGATATTTATGGAGAGGTATAATGTATTTAGAAAAACTACTTTATGATAATTAAGCGATAACTATTTAGGTCTAGGTCACTATAAATGTTGTGCTGATACATATTCATAATCGTATATCAATACACGCAATGCTAAAGTACGCTGGTTTCCTTGCCATAAGATTATTCCAGTTAAATAATTTTGTGTAAAATGAAAAATGGTTATTTTAAAGTTAGAGACGCCCTTGAAATTGCTGGCGTAAGCATTTGCTCAATTATTTCATGTTTTTAATTTATGTATTTATAGTATCGTCAGTATTAAGTTTCATAAGAGAAGTTTAGTAACTACCTAAAAAATTCATAACGTTAGCCAAACGATTCAAGGACAGCTTTTCACAGAGATTTTCCGTTTCTTTTAGAGGGGATTGTTATTGCATAATGTATGTGTGCTATATTTTCATGGATTACTACTATCCAATCTGACATAATGTACAAGTAATACATTTTCCGCACTCGAAAGTTTTTATCAATTTTTTTCCCTATTCTTTTCCGGATTTGGCAAAGATAGTAAACTTATAGCCGACTTGAGTTTTGCCTGTTGTATTGTTGCTACACGGAGTGTTTTCGGTTGATTTAGACCAGGTCTGTCAGTCTAGGCAACTCCATCTATTTGTTTGCGGATATAAGTGCTATTGGAAAGAGAATAAAGAACGTGCAGTTGTATGCGGAAAGGGAAAATCCAGATAATGTGGAAAGTGAAAGGAGGGGAACTGGAGAATATTATGTGCCCTGTTTATGTGTATGTTTTATAGAGAAATCGGGGATTTTGAAGGGCAAAACTATGATTTGAGTGAATGTATTATGTGGTAGGGAAAATCCAAAATCCGTGGATACATTCATTGTTATAGTATTTATTAGTTGGTGCAGATGTTGTAGTAAAACATTTAAAACCAGTTAGACAAAGGATGTAAGCTTTCCATTGCGATAAGTCAAATGAAATGGAGGACTCGGATTCGGATCCCATAAAAATCAGCTCCACAGACTTGAATATAGATAAAGGGAATAATAATTTATAATCAGATTACTGTTTTCATGGAAGGTGAACTGGGACTTTTCCCTTTACTAATAATAAATTGGAAAATAGAGTACAAGGCTAAGAATATCGCTAAACTTGTGCAGTTCTCAGAGAAAATCCAATGAGCAACGAACCCGGAGTTCTATTATTACAGTGAAATTTGAGTGATATAGTATTTGTGTAAATAGGGCAAGAGTAGAATACAGCATGGCCTGGTGAAAGGGAAACCGTGAGATGTGACTCTCTCTCTCTCTTTCTTTCCCTCTCTCTCTCTCTATTTAAGTATAAAGATATTAAGCCTACTTCCTAGTCTTACTACAACCATTCAAAATATCAACAGCAAACCAAAGTTGGATCGATTTCTTGGCAAGTAACAGAGACGGCTTTGAAATACAACAGCATGCCTTGTGATTCACAGGATATTTTCGTCCCGTTCCTTACCTATATACATTCGTAAGTAGTAAGTGTCCATATAGAGTAGCATTAGAGAGAGAGAGAAAGAGAAAGAGAGCGAGAGAGGGCTATAAACACAATGCACACATGCTGCTGTGAACATTATAGACATTTGGGCAAGAAGAAGAACTATAGTGGCTCAGTTTTGCTGGATGCTCATGCTCACCCCCATTATATGTATCGGAAGCAGAAAGCAGGCTTAGCCTCTTTAGCTGAAGAATAGTGCAGTGCAGTCGGAGGTCCTTCGGCTTTACTTGTACTACTCGCTTTCCTCCTGCTAGTAGCATTGAGAATTGAGAAGCGAACTGCTTGCGTGTGCAAACGATGCCTAATGCAGACAATGTTCATACGAGCACATAATAGATCGAGAAACTAACTCTGCAAATCTCTATTTCCATCTTCTACTTTCTTTTGAATTTTCCTCGTGAAAATCTAAATTAAGAAAATCATCTTGATTATGTATAGGCAGAGCAGTGGCAATATTCATAAATAATGAGATGGTTAGACCACACGGTAGGAGTAGCCTACTACAAATTGGTTGATATTAGAAAGGCTACATTGCGCCATGCCCTTAATCTTTGCACTTAAATTTTAATCCACTTACAGTAATTGATAATATCCAGCAGTGATTTTCATTGCTGTGTAGGAGTTGCTTTTACATGTGCCATCCAACTAAACAATTACACAATAATAGTAGTAGTAGAAATACGACATGAATAGGTGCGTATAGTGGAATCCCTGGAAGAAAATTA
This sequence comes from Tomocerus nigrus, assembly GCA_019776505.1. NCBI lineage: Eukaryota > Metazoa > Arthropoda > Collembola > Entomobryomorpha > Tomoceridae > Tomocerus > Tomocerus nigrus. The sequence continues at coordinate 12,399 of JABASI010000440.1, read as the reverse complement.
CGACTTTCACTCCCTTTCACCACTTCAAAAGTGTTTTTAACTAGAATATCTGGAGCATAGGAGCCAGTAGGATGCACTGTCATAGTCAGCAGAGTACGTAGGCGGCTGTATAGGAACTAGGAACATGAACTATTTGTAAGCTACAGGGAAAATGTTGTTTTTTTCTTGATAGAATCAAAGAGCAGATTGATTGCATGAGTGGGGCAGGGAGGAAAGGGGGAACTGCGAGTTAGTGCCTTTGAGAATGATATTTAAATTCGCAGAAATATTGTTAGCGAGGGTTTGTACATGAGAGGAGTCTTATATCTCCAGGTGGATTTACAAATAGATGCATTAAAACCGCAATGTGGAAAATTCTTCGATTAACTGGTTCAGTAGATTTGTGTGTAGCATTCACGGAAAATACTTAGCACCAGATTGCTCTTCTCAGTTGTAGATTAGAATATGACACCGACACTTTCAATTTATCTGTCATTTACTCATCCCACTTAGCGACAGGCTTCATTCAAGATTGAGCAGACTACCTAAATAAATTCCAGCAGTAAGCAAGCACCGTCCAGCGAGATTGAGGGGAGACGTCTGTGGCTATATTACAGGCCTCTCTCTGCCTATACATGCCATATAATGATCAAAGTAAATGTATGACATACGTCGCTATGCAGTTCACTGTGTACTTTGCCTTTCATAGTTTTTTGATCGATTATTGCATCATAGCTAGAAGAGAAAGAGGGGCTCTGGCTCAAGCTATACATATTACATGTGGGTAGGTAGGTAGCTACATTATAATAGTGTACCGTAGTTTGTAGTAGGTGAGTTAAGTAGTGCATAGGTAGGTGCCCTGTGTGAGAGGAAGCAGAATCGGTGTTACATCCACATTGCACTGTATATAAGTTTGTGGTGTGTGTTTGTGTGTGTGTGCGAGTGTGTGTGGTAGGTGAAAGAAGGCACAGTCGTAGTTAAAGATTTAAAAATAGCGATGGGGCCTATATCTCTATCCGAGCATGCCAACCAGCCACCTGAACAAAATCCAAATCGGAATACTTTCCCTTGAGCGAAAGGATTTCTAAAATTTAATGTAAGGCATAAGAGAGGCAGGCACACGGTCCTTTACTTACTTACTTACTAGTTGCATATGCTTCCATTACTATATTACACAGCTTTCTTTAAGCAGAAAAGTAACTTTTGCACAGGAGATTATATCAAGTCGAGTTGAATTTGCAGAGAAATGTGGCACACTATGTACTTCATCCAAATAAATCGCCTGTCTCTACTTCAATTTGATTTCCTTTAACTTTCTCTCTCCTGCCAGTTTCCTTTTATTACGTTTTATTTCATGTCTAATTTTATTTTAGTTCCCCCTATGTCATTCAAATCTCAGATTCCTACTAGTCTCTCTCTCTCTCTTCTGTCTCTCCCAACAACGCCAAGGTAGCCTGAGGTGCAATCTCCACTCAAAGTGCTAAGCTACGCTCATATTAGTTGGATCTACCCCCCACCCTCCCCCTTACTCTCTCTCTTTCTCTCTCTCTCGGACACCTGCCTGTCTAAATCCTTTCAAAGAGACTTTAATTTTCTGAAGAAATTACCGATGCTTTCACATTTCACATCGATAGTGCAATTAGTGAAAGCCTATTTTCTTTTATGTCAAAATAATTAGGAAGTAGGCATATAATTCCTTTGACGCCCTCCTTCCAATCTCATAATACAACGCCATACGCATTTGTGCTAAATGAACCTGGAAATTTTATTTCACATCACATCCTCCTGGACATCCGAGAATAACTATACCTACTTTTGCGGCTTCTATTTTTATCTTACTGATAATTGATGCGCAAAAACGGCACATGGGTCACAGTTTCTGTTTCTAGACTTCAACAAATTGTTATTTAGCCAGAGCTCTAAGGTCTTTGCCAATCACGACTCTAATAATATAGAAGGACAGACTATAATTCTGCACATGTAAATAAGTACTTAAGCCTAACCACTCGAAAAGAAATGTTTCAGATACCTTTTACCGTAACAGCGAATCAGTAACGTGTAACATCAATCGAGTCATAGAGCTAAGAGCTTATATTTAATCTCTTCGTTCAGAACACCATCGACAGCAGATTTTTTATGGCTTTCGCTAGGGAAGAGCCCCAAAATAGATTTCCAGGTATACTTCAACTATTTTCTTCCTAGTACTCTAATCTTCAGATTTCAATTATTTCCATTTCATTATTGCCATTTATTATTTACCATGCAGTTTTTTGTGACTACAAATATTAGGCCTATATCTGGATATTGTTTCCTTGAAGTTTGCATAGTAAATTAGTAAAATCGGCGAAAGAAATCAGATAAAGTGGATTTGGCACTTTCCTCTTAAAAATTCAGCTCAGAAGAGCAATGAAAAATGTATCTTAGTTCTATTTAGAGAACAATCCATAAGGGTTGAAACTGAAAAATGTGAGATTCAATATGTAAGAGATGTATGAATTGAAGAGTATGATGTTCTTTATGAATGTTGGAGTTGGATATGTGAGAATGGTATCCATGCACCTTATATCTTGATGTTCATCGCAAATCTGTTTGCAACTTTCACCGCCATGACATTAATTTTTCGTGTATTACAATCTCATCGTAATCTTACAAAATTTCATAAGTATTCCATAATATTATCGCCTCAGTCTCTGACAATACATAACAACTAGGTATTACAATATTAGGAGAAAAATATTTTGCTACTGTGTAGCAGGAGAAAGTTGGAAGGATATCGCGTAATTCCCTTAATTACTATAATCTCTTGTTGTAACGTTTTTGAGTTTACGTCATTAGTAATAGAGTACAATAAATGTTTAGGAAATAAATAAAGGGAATTTCTAGGAATAGTTATGAATACAAAATGCTAATAGGTAGAGTCTGGGTGAGTGAATGAAATTGTTGCTCGAGTTAATAATATCTTAGTTTATGAATGAACGTACGTAAGTTGTATTCAGTAGGTATATGTTACACTCGAACGAAATGTGTCACAGATCTCTACAGACAATAATGTAACATTTATGTAACTTTGCTCTTTAGAAAGATCAACATAAACGGCGTTGACACAATGCGGAAGCTGAGTTTGCTTGGCATTGAGCAAGTGAATGTAACAGTGGTAGAAAAGGATCGAGTTGACGAATTGTTAGAGTTGCGTGGAGTGCAGTTGAACTGAAAGTTATAAAATAATAGGGATCATTCCTAGTATTTCTAGTGCAGAGGTAGGTACCTACCTGCTACGTACATATAGTTGCATAAGTAACACACAATAACAAATATAATTATTACAATTGAGTTGAACTGCGAGAGACTGAGAGGTAGAAAATATTATATGGAGCAAATTATTGATTGTTCATTTGTGTTGTTCACCTCACGACTAAAGTTATTGCTGTGCCCCAGATACGAGGTCAGGTTTATTCTATTATTCTATACAATATTATTATGTAGAAACTTTTCATCACGGCAAAAAATGTGTGCGTAGGCGTTTGTGCTCATAGCATGCTCTGCATACTTTGTTTATGTACTTTTGAGTAGGTAGTGAAGATACCTCTGTTTTGGTTGGATACACTTTCTAGGTTTCCTAGTTCGTTTTCACTTTTCTCTCTGCACATACGAACAAGTGGAAGTTTAGCTCTTATCTTTCAGATACGTAGAGGGTACGAAAAAAAACCCTGCCACCTACTCATAAATTCTAGCTCTTTAAAAATGAAAATGTAAGCAATTAATTAAATGACGCAAATGAAATATAATCTACGTAGGCAGATAAATTTTATCCTACTCAAAGTTGAACAAAGTTATCAAATATTAAAAATTATATAGGCCCGTCAGAAATTATCTTGAATTTGCCTAGCGCAAAGGATAAAAGAGTAGTATAATATGAATTGTGTCTGTGAAGAAAATATTTGACGATAAACTAGCAAAGATTATAGATTATTCCTTGACTGTATGTATTTACTAGTAGCAACATTATAATATTGTAAATGGATTTTGGTACTGATATAATATTATTATAGAGTTGAGAATGTCAACTGGATATTTTGTTGTTTTGCTAAAAGGCCGAATCAGTTTGCTCTGGTGAATTCGCCGTCGTAGCCAAACTTCGATCCGAATTCAAAGTGCCCGAGAATATTTTGGAGAAGGGTTTTTGTGTTTGTACAGTTAGTTAGGACGAAGGAAGCCGGGCGGTCTCGCTCTGTAGACTCAGATGAAACCGTTGCATGTGTTTGGAGAGAAAGGACGTGATGCTCATAATCAATAATGAATTTGGTGATGTTCACAGCGACCGGAGTGGACATGTGGAAATTGCATTAAACAACGACGGATGGGTCCAGGTCCTATGGGCAATGCTTCTGGTCCACCAGGTCATCAGAATCTTGGACCACGGCCAACAGGACCTTACTCCCAGCAGCAGCAACAAAACCCCGGCGTAAGACCTTATCGCATTTTATTCATAATTCATACCCAGACCAGACACACACGTAATAGTTAATGCCATTTCACTTGTAACCCTTGCAAATAATTGTTTCCCTAATACCAAGCCATCTCCTATAAATTCACAAATTAAAATAAATGGCAACTCCATACCGTCACACGCAATCCAACAACAATGTCCGACAACATTTCATGTAGCGTCTTTTATATTATACGATCGCAAAAACAGGGATTCTGTCATAGCATTTTGGAACGCCGTGACATTTCAATCATTTTTATGAATTAAAATTACAGTGAATGCTTACAAGTATAGAATCTTCTTTATATTAACATAGGTATTCTGATTTGTAAGCTAATGATAGCATGTCTTTAATATGGGACTTTCTTTTTTAAATTATTAAATGAAGCAATTCAATTGAAAGGAGATATTATTGTTGCCATTGTAAAAGATAGATATATTTTGATGTTCATCCATAGATTTTCTTTGTCGCTGAAAAATCCGTTGGTTTTGATGACACTAAAATGGAAGGCTTCTGGCATGCTTTCAATTTTAATTTGTAATACTCTGGGATTAAACTCGTATTGATCGTGCATGTACTATAGAGAATTTTTCACGGAGCAGACACAGACAGACGTGCTCCATTTATGCATGTGTGGCTGTTAGGTATATTTTTCTATGAGTAGCATATAATATTATAGGCTCTAAATTGTAACACAAGTTGTGCTCCATTCACACTACAGATAAAGTGAAAGTCACCTTCAATCCTTCCTTTTTCCCTACATTTTCATATCTTTTGTATACTAAATATCTTGAAGTGTATAAGATAATACAGAGATTTTATCATGGAATACTTTGCTATAATGCAAGCCAAGCCAATTCATCTTATTACTTGTATTTCGGTTTTTATAGCTGAATTTGTTTGCCTTGCAGTACGTATTGTCGATTTTTATGCAAAATCACAGATGTGATAGCTGATATTCAGAGCAAGTTCTGCAGCACTACAATTTGAACATGGGCTGAATATAAGTTCAGAATAAATCACAAAGGGAATTGGTGAAATGGGGAATTCATATAATTTATTCAGGTTACCTACACATGCATTAGGTACTTATGTATATATTTATTTATAGGGACACACAAATATACTGTATATTCTGTATGCACCTACTATTTGCAGAGCACACATGCGAAACTTTGGCCAATCAATAGAATGAGTAAATATCCACCTAGGTACTAATGTACAAACATGAGACTCCTAACATTTTCTTTTATCTTTTTTGAAGAACAGGCTCTACTAGATAATGGTTTAAAGGAAAATATTTATTAACGTTGATCACTTTGAAGCTTGATGGCTGGAAATGACGCTTAAATAGTAACCTATTGTGCTACGTATATACTTAATTTAATACTTATTCCATATCCTTCATTTCTAGTTATACCCGGGCAACAGCACACACTGCAGATATTTAAATACTACAATTTGTTTGTATTCCACCTAGCTACCAGTGTAGAACTCTTGGCTTAAGGGTGAAGCATTTAATGTTGGGAAAGTCAAATGTGGCTTTCACTAGATAAATATGCCAGCAGCTGTATCTACACTGTGAGTTAGCAAAATATATTTTATTAGCTCGTCCCACTACGTAACATTTAATTATGCTTGAAAATATTTTGAGAATGAAAGGCTGAATGCTAAAAACTATTCAGTACACATTACATCATGTTTTCGAATAAAATAAAGCATCAATGACATGCAGTATTCCTATTGTCAGTTCAGCATGTTAGTTGTCTGCCCAAAGTATGTGAATGGATCGAGAATTTTATTATTTTTTTGAGTGCAAAATAAATCATGCCTTTCTCAGTTACAATATATATCAAAATACTCACATACAGTAAGATATTTATTGATATCATCTAAGTAAATTCTTTTTTATTTGTATAATAAATTTTAATAATCTCACATTTTCAGTTGGTTTAGCAGATACAAGAATGGTCATTGCATAATAATTTGTCACTTTTTGAATAACCATTATTGCCTTTCTCTAATGTTTCGTTGCTAGACAAGAATTTAATGAAAGATTGAATGCGTTTTCAACTTCCAAATCAACATGTCAGTTTGCAGTTATTGCATGTTCATTGTAGTTTGTAATGAAGATTGAATTTCTGTAATGCTCACGTAGCACCCTCACTGTATTTCTGTTAAGTATGTAAATAGGTACGTTTTGGGAAATATATGATTGACATATTATGGGATTTGTTTTAGCCGGGTATGTGGAGAATGGTGACCCCTTGTTGAGCGGAATGGGAGTAAATAGATTAAGGATGGAGGCGTGGAGGCCGGGTGATGTTGTAAGCGATGATGATTGGGTGTGGGAGAGAGATGTAGATGGTTTGTGTGTTGCAGATGGATTGGGACGCGGGTCGGAGAGGCAGCGGGAGCGGAGGTCCTCCGCAGCAGCAGCCGCCGCATCAACAACAACAACCACAACAACAGCAACAGCAAGGGATGCAGGGGTCGCTGAGTCCTCAGATGCAGCGGTGGGAGAACGAGCGTGAGTTTGAGAGTGATCCGGTAGAATCTAGTGACTCGCAGTCAGAGCTGCTAGGGAAGTGGTCGAGTGAGTCGGCGGAGACTAGACGCCTCTCCTCCGAGATGAGGCGGTTTTCTCCGGAGCGTCTGGAGCAGAGTGAAGAGCTTTACCCGAGTCCCCTTAGGAGTCCGGTAGAATTAGACATTGAGTCCTACGACAGCCTCGAGACCTACGAGCCCTATGACCTTGAGTTCCCTCCTGACCTCTATTCTGATCACTCCTTGAGCATGAGCACTCCCCTCTCAGCCTCTGCTAGCCAAGCCAAGCCTTCTTTTGTTAAACCGCATAGTCACTCGACGCATAGTAGTGTAACTGACCCGAAAGCCGAAGACCAATCGCGCCGACCCTCGGACGCCCTCCTCAGAAATGGGTTCGGCTCACACTCTCCTCCTGTCGAGCCTGCCGACGCCTCTCTCTCGTCCTTCACGCCCTACGTGCGCGCCAAGAGCGACTTCGCCCCCCCGACCCAGCCGCCGCCGCCCGTCGACGACAAGACGAACGCCCTCATGGAAGAACTGTCAAAACTGCAGTCGGCCGTCGAGTCCTACTCCCTCAAGCGTCGGCAGCGCCAAAAGATCGAGTCGGAAGAGGAGGGGGAGGCTCGGGGCGGGCTCCGCCTCCGGTCCCGCTCCCCCTCTCCCTCCCCCTCCCCCATGAACAGCCCGGGCAAGTCCGGAGACAGCCTGAGCCCCTTGCCCTCCCTCATGGTAAGCCACTACTTGGGAGGTGGGGAGTCTCCGACGAAAGGCTCTCCCGAGTCCCCGGAAGACTCTGACCTCCCAGGTCCCCGCAAGGCCATCGTCCTCAAAGAGCACGACCTCGACGACTACAAGAGCTCGACGGACGAAGAGTCGGAGAGCGACAGCGAGGAGGAGCGCCAGGGGATGGCTGGGGAGGTCGTCACGTACTACGACCACAGCCCGGGGGAGGTGTACACCATCCCCGAAGAGGAGGACGAAGGCGGGAGTCCTACGGGAGGAGACTTGGTGACCAGCTTGAACCGTCCAGGTGAGTGCATGTGATATTCTGGCATGTGTGGCCGGGTGGGTCCGATACTCTACTGATTATCTTGATTGCTTGGGCCTCTCATGGATCACCTTCTCATGTCTAGCAGGACGAAAACCTAGATGCCCCTCCACTCGCAACCCCATGCCCGCCACGAACCCCTCGAACTCACACGAGGGACACGTATCCCGAGATCCCGACGGACTATTACCCGTTCACCCGCACAGACACGAACGGCGGGCTCATGTCAATCTGTCCATCGCCCATAGCCTCCTTTGACACTCTACTAATAATAATTAATCTGTCCAGACATTATTAGTAATCCCCGCTCTGTCTTAAACACGACATTCCCGCAGTTTCCGTATCTTTTCTTCTTCTCTCCTCCTTTTTTTCTATTTTGAGATCTGTTGACACACTACTCACTCATATTATTATCATCCTCATATTTACTACTACCGTGCCACAACAACAACCACCACCACTGTCTGTATATACGTACAGCAGACCAACGTCCCCACCTAAGTCAGCCGATACTGTGACTGAGACACACAATAACTATTTACCTACACACAAGTCACAAGTACACTTTATTTATACTGCATAATAGTTGTAGTAATTCTGCTAGGCACGACGACGACCGCTCTCTCAGTACAGACTGACGTCGTCCTTACTTACTTACTGAGCTCTATACACGAAATACATTACACTCACTCAGAGTCGGGTCGACTTTCGATTTCATTCACTCCACTCACTCCACTCACTCACTCACTTTCACTCCCATTCATTCATTCACTCATTCATTGAGTCACTGAAGCCAGAGACAGTCGCCTGAAATCAAAAGTCCATAAAATCCCAGTTCAGTCATTTCAGTCACACATAAAATAATCATTAAGGCCAACTAGTAGGAACTTAAATTCTCAAACAAAGTTCTTTCCATTCATCCAGCCCTCCAAGCAATTGTCTGTGTGTACATATTTTTGTTTCTCATTTCAATCCAGACAGTGCTATGCTGTCACACAGACTTTTTCCATATTCCAATACATATATACTGTCTACTGGATAAGAGCTGGATTTTTACTCCACAGAAAGCAATGAAGGACGTAACTATGTGAAAGTTGCTTTCAGAATAAGGCATTTGACTTTATCTCGAATGCGCAATAGCTAACTACATCCCTAGGTGTAAGTAAGTATGTACATCTATAATATAGCTAAGCTATGTATGTAAATAAGTATGGGCTACATGTAGCCGTAAATAGATGTTCATATGAATGTACATACATTTGGCCACAAAGCAAAGGAAAGTTATCTGAGTAGGAAGTTATGTATCTGCATTCCATCTTTAAATTAGTAACGAATTGTAGTATAGATGGATAAGCGGAATGTAAATATTCAGCATGTACGAATGTAGTGAAAGTCGTGAAAGTGCCGGTTAGGTATACGACTTAAATTAAAAGTGCCTACTATGCGATATTCCTGTGTCTGGCAGCCATGGAGTTTTATGAAGGGAGTATAGAAGGATTTCGTTTCGTATTGAGCGTATGCATGTCCGGAGCTGGATTACAAGAACATTCCCTCAAAAATGGGAACTATGTGCAGAGGTAGGACAGAAAAGTTATTTTCTCGGAAATATTTATCCGTAGCATAACTCAATTTCCCACAAAAGTTAGTTGCCGTTGTTGCGTACAGCGTTTTACGCTACATTGCTACTCATTTTCTGATTGTATTATTAGCTGTGAGTTTGGAAGTTGGAAGGGAAAATAACAAACAAGTCCTTACACGGAGGGAACACTTAGTTGCGTATATGTACATGGCGCTTTTGTAAAAACGGGACGAACATCAAGGAATGAGAGCTCAAGAGAGTAAACAAACGTGTCAGAGCAGAACTACATGCATACAAAGTCAAGTCAAAGAGCTGCAGTGGCCAAACTTTCCCTTCCTTGCTAGTGAGAAAGAAAGACGAGCCATGGTTCCCTCTGCCTCCCAATTAAAACCCTAGGCTAGCAAGATAAAGTGACAATTCGAGTGAAAGTTTCAACTTATTGTTAGACACAGAGCGTAACTGACGCGAGAAAGTCGACAGAGGATCCTGTATCCACTTAAATGTTTTAAGACGAAGCTCCTCCACACAGCCACTCAATTAGGTACATGCAATTTTAGATGGCTCCTCCACAAAGTCAACCCTAACCCCATCTCCTAATGTCATCTATACACTCTCATATTTATGCATGTATTTCGGATTATAAATAATTCCTTACGCTCTCCATTATATGGGCAATTAGACTTTTCAAACACTTTCATTATTACAGATGCCCATAGTTACAACAAATTGTTACACTTTCGCAGAAATACACACCTACGTATTATTACTACAACAATGAGACTCCTAAAGCTATTCTACTTACCTACTTAATAATAATGTCTACGGAATAATAAATTTTCCTAGCGACTACCTATACTCATTTTGAATTAGTAGATTTTAAAAAGGGAGCAATAATACGTAGCATCACCCTAAGTAAATAAAAAAACAAGCATTTCTGTCTGAAAATCCCCAAATGTGACAATTCAGAAAGACGAGATTTTCCTCCTCAAATCCAAAATGGCTAAAAAGGATTTCGTGATGTCCCTGCAAATGTCTACTAAACTAATTTTCGTTGAATAGTCGAACACGGTTCTGACTTTGACAACAAGGGGTTAAATAATAGTTTTATGGAAAAACTGCAGATCTACGTTTCCGTCCTGCTCGGCCCATGATTCTCAATCAGATTCTCCAGAGTTTTTCCAGCCGATCAAGCATGCTAGCCTATTGTTTGACTGCCCTCCCGAATTAGATCTTGTGCTCTTTTCTTAGTGACAAAGAGTGTTAGTTAATGTTTGCGTAGCAGGAGTACATTAATGAAAGAGCTCGAGAAAAGAAATCAGTGAAAAGAATCTAGCTACTGGACTCATTATTACTAATTAGTTAGAGATAGATGAATACTACTTTCGTTCATTCATTTACCATTATTATCATGTATTATTAATACTTTAGAATTGTGTCGTGCCTTTTTACATTTAATTTGAGTGCATTTGACTTGAGTATGTAACTGTATTCTTGTAATTCTACTTTTTAAGCGTTATACCTAACTAAAGATAAGTAGAAACTTGATTGACGAATTACACACCTAGTAACTGCAAGCGACCACATTATAACTTACTACTTATATTTACTTATTTAAATAATTAGTAGTGTGAGGTGGAGGAGGAGGATGAGGAGGAGAAGGAGGTGAAAGTCAAGGGAAGGACGTACGTACACAAAAACTCTACACATTAGAGACGACTGCATTTAGAATCGTAACGGCCAGAGTTTGAATCTTGACTTGATTTTTGAGCTGAAATATTATTAGATGCTACTTGTGGTCCATATTGAAATACACATGTGCTCAAACACGGCTGCCTTAAAAGACGGGCATTTATTTTTTTCAGTTGATCTGATAAGTGTTGGTGGGAGACATGGGAGTCGTAGGAGGCCTTTCCTTTCCATTCTGTATCTTTGAGTGTGCATTAATTATTTCTTTGATTTAGTAGCCTTAAGAGGATTAGTCGAGCAAGTGTAGCGAAAACGATCATTTATTTATTTCTGAGCTCGTTGAACATTAGCTCCGCTGCGCTGTGTGTCTTTTTCATTGGCCGAAGACGCGCAATGAGTTCAGTAGGCTGAGTCAAGTCGAGAGATCTTCTCGGTCAGCCTGCACATGGTAATCGTGTGGCGGGCGATGTGAGTAATTGGCTGGATGTTAAATGCATTGTGTCTAAGTGTACGTAGACTTAAGTGGTTGCACCTTGCATTTGCCTTGGGAAGGAAGGGACGCAGTTCGATGTGTTTCTAGCTAGTGACAACAATGTAGACGTACGTAGCGGCAGGGAGAGGCGGATTTCTCGCAGCCAGCAAGTAAGTAGATGTGCGGAGACAATCGATGAGCATCTAGACAGGTTTTTTCCACAGAGAAATGCCTCAAAGCCATTGCATTATGCAGGATTGTTTCTCTGGCTCGAGCCTGGAGAAGAGTTTCCGCGATGCAGGCATCCTCTCCTGCCTTAGTCTGGGTCCTCCCATTTCATCATCCATCCGGTCCCAGGAACCTTCTCCTTGTCCTGACTCCGCTCCGGAATCCTCCACCACCACCATCCACTCTTTTTTCTCCCGTGGCAGCCATCATGTCGTAGCAAATGTTGCTTTTTGTGAGCTGCATGTTCACTTCGGACTGGCATTCTTGAAATCTTTCCACAGAGCACAGAATGCCAGTCGGACATGCCGTCGTTTCGTTAACTGTTACCGGTGACGTGACTACCGATATTACGTATTTTCTATTTTTATCGTCA
>JABASI010000439.1:0-39060 GCA_019776505.1 Tomocerus nigrus | reverse complement strand
AGAATATATTTACCAATTTCATCCCAGAACGCACTTCTACTACGTATTACTACTTGCGGTAACTACTTTTTCATTAGCCCGTTCCTGGTAAATAATAATAATAATATAAAGATAGCATGTCTGTAAGTTTCAGTATGAAAAAAAAATGAAAAAAAATGTAGAAAAAAGGATGTGTTTACAGATAGGACGCCTCAAACTTGGTCTTCGGCCTTGAGAATCAAGATTTTCTTCTCCAAGATAAACATTGCTACAAAAACGACAGTAAATGAGAAAGAGAAAGTTGACTTGGAATCTTGTAGATGTGACAGAAGCAATTAAAAATTAGATATGCTGTCTTTGAAACTACACTTTCCTAAGTAGCAACCAGCTAGCGTTATTAACATAAATATTGGTACGGTATGATATAGTACGGTAGTCTTTTATCTTGTTGTTCATGATTTTATCATGGTACTTCACTTATACTCACATACACATACCTACATCATTTTTCTGATGTACCTTCTGGCAAAGAAAGTGTGATTCGTTGGAACGACAAGTAAAAGTAATTCACTCCTAAAAGCTCTCACCATCTTAGACAGAGAGGAAACTCCTCCACCGAGCTTACAAATATTTTTTGTTGCATTTTTTGATTTGATTAACTACTGAAGGCCAATTTTAATTTCGAATTAATGAGAACTAGCCCCTCGGTTCAAAAACCTCTGTAACAATAACAGTCAGTCTCGATCAGGGATCGAGTTTAAGTAGATAGTGCAGTTAGTGAAAGTTGCTTTGGGTAAAATTTTATTTGACGTAGATGGTTACTGTTCATGTGTGACATAAATGGATCGAAGACAAGCTTATCTGGAAATGGCATATAAAGATGCAAGAAAAATAGGAAGCTTAGCGTCTGTAGATAGAATGCATGGAGCGGAGCAGTTAGGTAAAAGTAAATGTGAAATGGAGGGTTGAACCTTGTTTGGATTGGATTGAGATAGGATTTATTTTCGGAATAAGATGAGTTGTATTTTCTGGGAAGTTGAGTTTAGCCTGGTTTTAGTTTATATATTGAGTGAAAGCAACATACATAGTGCCCATAGCTAAGGAATAATACGGATACTTAAAGGTTATAGTGTATTTAACAAAAAGACGTTTACTTTCACTTAGATATATTTACCGAGAAATAAGTAAGTATGAAATGCATGTTTGTGTACCGGTAGAGTATAAATAAAGCTGTGTCAGTCATACAACAAGAAAGCGCACTCGTTGCTAGATACTTAAAATCTGACTTTATTTTACTATCTCATGCTACGTAGATGTGTCTGTGTATTATCCATGTAATATCGCATATTGTTATTCAAGCTGTAGGCATAGTAAATGCAATGGTAAAGACCATGACCAACGGAGCGTAAGTAGTGTTTGTAGTTTAGCCTCAGAGGTTTTCTACATTTTCTCGTGGCTCTAGTCGGAAAGTGAAATAGCTAGTAAAAGGTAAATATTCGTTTACTTGAGTTGAGTCACTGCAGTTTAGTCCTGCCTGTATATCTTATCGTAATTCTTAAGAATAAATAAATATACTTACACTTACACGTAGCTCTAGAACCTAAGGCCGTTCTTAGCATTGCTCCTGGTTTTATTGTATGAGTTTGTATTTAATGTTTTTAATGCAGGACGAAGGAGATAGAGTTCACCGTGCCTCAAACCTTAAGCCCACTAACACCAACGTTTGGGCGCAAAGGGCTCAATTCTGGAGAGTCAAGTCCTGGCAGTTTGTCTGGATCAAGGTCCGAGACTGATCCATCCACTTCCAGAGCCAACACTCCGTCTCCAATTTTCTTCCGTGGATCCGGCTCTGACATATCTGGTAAGACAGCTTAAATATATACACAAAAATCTCAAACCCTATGCCTGCCCGTCTGCCCCTCGTCTGACCCTGCAAATAGCATCTTGCCTCATATTTGTCCTCATAATCTACCAATCACTTAAGGGAAAAATCAACTTTTCTCATAGGTCGGGATTTTAGATGATAGACAAGTACGACATGACGATGACAAATGAAATTCAGGTCGAATTTTCCCAATAGAAAATAAGAGAAAACTGCTCTTAGCCACGAATAGCGCTCTGGGCCCCGTCTTTCACAACTAGAGGGGTATTTACCGTTGGGGATCCTTCTGTTTACTTAGCATACGGATGTACTTTCCTTTGTAAACATATGTACTATTTATTTGTATTGTCAAAGTATGGAGTAACAACCTACTTAAAATCCAACGAAAGTGAGGATTACCGTTCACCAAGGAAGTGAGGATAAGCAACTTTTGATAATACTTTGTTTTCCATTCAAAATTTGCGTCTGCAATAGTGTTCAAAGTATTTCCGCATCGTCAATACTGAGAATTAGGGATTCTGCATGAGTGAGTAGTGAAGAAAACATAGGGTCAGAGTCGTGTGAGTGAAAAGAAGATTTTGCATGCAAAGTAGATCATGCTATCATACAAAATGATTTCAACCCCACCTCCTTTGAATGATTGAGTTAATTCTCGGTTTGATCTTTGAGGCTTCAATACATAAGATTCCACAATGGGGGCATAATCCTATACATTGTACGTGATCGAGGACATTGTACTGATTGACAGGTGTGCGAGGTCATTGCACACGTCACCTTACTAAAAATCTTTACTCACACTCACACTTACTGTGAAAGCAGAAATAATAGTAAATCCTATATTGATACTGTAAATTGTTACGGCCTATTTGAACTTACAAGGAAACTGATTATTGCTAACTTCCTGGAGAAACTTTGGACAATTGTTATATCTATTTATGTACCTAATTTATAAATAGATTGTAGGGATTTAGGTATCGTATAATTGGAGAACTATGTTGTCAAAGAGTGTTTTTCGCTCTCTGGGGATCATTAAATATTTAACTAAAGTTTGAGGAAACAGAATTGTTCCGAGCAGGGGGCAAATGAACTTGTTATGTCAATAATAAATAATGAGCTGTAAAATCCAAGGACTGAAAATAGAGAAAGTGTGAAAGCTTGGAGGTGATGAGGCGGAACGTAATAGTTAATGGAATCTATCCACAATCCACATCCTTCCAAAACAAACACTGTCATAAAATGTACCATCTACGGAAACTGTTGCAGTATTTCCTGCTGAAAACGAAGTCTTTCGAAAAGCAAGCACCAAAGAGACTAAACTCAATGAACAGACGCTGCAAGTAAATCACGGAGTAAATATCTGCCAAAAATTATACTTTTTAATATTTTCTTTAGTCATATTTCTGCATTAGTCACTTTACTTAGCTTAATAATGAATATTAATGAAGGACGTGTCTCTTTGCTCAGACAAAAGTGGAACAGACAAAGATTTAAATAGAAATCCAGTTAAAGGTTATGCATCTACAAAGGAAGCTCAGTTGTTCGCTAATTAAATGAATAATTAAGACATTTATGGCATCCCCTGCTTATGAATTCTAAAATTTACATCATGTCAAAATAATTCCATTCTTTTCTAGGACTCCGTATTTAATTAAATCCAGAATAGACGTTACACACGTTTCCCTTCAAATAATGCCAGTAATGCTACATTTGCAGTTTGCTTTCAGATTTATGTATAAGCTATTACAGTATGTAACACCCGTAGGCTTTCATCTGCACTTTCACCATGTAAATTGAATTTCTCTTTTCCTGTCTAAGAACAATCCGACTTTCTCCCCTGTTTGCTTTATACCTGCGTTTGTTGATTATCCTTCATTTTTATGCACCTACTGCTTGATTTTTCAAAAAATGGACCAAAGTTACTAGTTTTCGTAAACAAATTGTCATCCAGATATTGCTGAAATTTTTAAATTGGAAAACTGAGTATTTTAAACATTAAAACAGCTTTAACTAAACAGAATCAAATGTTGGGATACATATAGGATGAGAAAAGTGTCATACATATAGGATAAAATGGAGATCTGAGTGGTTACACGTGCAGAAAGTGTCAATAAAATTTCTAGCGCCGCATACTGTATAATTCCAGCTAGTCCTCTTGTCATATGTAAATAAATTCGTGGCTCTGTCCGTGATACCATTGTGTGTTTGTACTATTGTACTGCAGGCAGATGTAAAAGGACGAAAACAGAATATATTATGTTCCTCATTCAGTCAGTACATAGAAACCAATTTTACTTCATTTATTGCCACATCCTTTTCTGCTCACAGAACATCACAATACATTAACATCCACAATTCAATCGATCTGCTCTTTCATTTCGCTCTTCAGTCTCCGTCCCTTTAAAACGCTCTGTTCTGTGTACATAATTTTACTTCATTTATTGCCACATCCTTTTCTGCTCACAGAACATCACAATACATTAACATCCACAATTCAATCGATCTGCTCTTTCATTTCGCTCTTCAGTCTCCGTCCCTTTAAAAAGCTCTGTTCTGTGTACAACAAAGATGCCGAATTCACACAGTCAACCTCATTACCCCGTAACATCCTTTTGCTGCGTTCGGCTTTTCTTTTCGCTATTCATAGAATTATCACCAGCATCCACTATCCACCTTTATATTCACTTCTGGAAACCGATTTATAATATAGGATTATTTGCACTATGATCAATTCAAACATAGTAATTTGTTAGAGCACATCTGCCACACCAGGGAATTTGCGTATATATAGCCATTTTGTCAAATTATGGTGTCCCAGCTTGTAACATTATCTTTTATTTCTGCATAATATGTAACTTGCGACAAACATTTACATAAGTAGTGCTTCACAATGGGGAAAGATAATCTTACAATATTTAACACAGACATATCTATTACTTAGATCAATTAATACTGGTACGAATACCTATACCACATAATTTTGTACGCCAACCAAACGCTACCGAATCTTCTGTTCATATCTGTATTTGAATTAAATTGTGAAGATCAAGCAATAATATAGGTAATTAATAATTATGGACAACACCATAATTTTGAGTTGTTTACATCATAGGGTGACTTCATTGCAAACATCGTAATGACGTTTTTGTTTACGTTTTAACATCATAGTTTCATAATAATTATACAGTATGATTGGAAAACTAGTTCGCACACCATTTATTTTCTCTTTTGCTAATTCGTACTTTCATTGAAATTATGGACATCAACAGAGAAAGCTGTTGTGAGCTAGGCTTTGACTCATAATGTAGAATTTCCTTGTTTTTCAGACCCAAATCAAATTAATCAATTAAAGTTTGGCTGTTCTGAAAAACAGTTCTATGAGGGACTGTTTGCTTGTGCCTGTGAATAGTGAGCGGATGAAAGTTGTAAGTGAAAGAAAAGAAATGAGAAGAAAAGAATGTTGAATAAACAAAGAAATGTCGTATAAACATGTTTTTCAGGCGATGATTTAATTTGTCTTTCAAAAAATAATAATTACATTTTAATCAGTAGTCAGTGAAGTCTAGGTTTAATTAGTGCTCTTTTAAGACTAGCAAGGATGCCAAAAAGTCAACAGAACAACAATATAATAATAATAATAATACGCGGAATACTGCTGTATTACATACATCCGGTACCTATCCAACATAACAATCATTAGTTCATTCCTAGTTGTGGCTGTAGTTGTGTAGTAGTTAAAATTATTGTGCACAGCAGTATTTAATTTCTAATTTAGGTGAAGCTGCTGCTGCTAGCTGGCTTGCTTATTAAATACAATCTAACTCTGACGCTAAAAAGGGTTACTAGGAATGAAATGTCATTTTAAATAGGTAGTCTGCTCATCATTAGTAGGTGTGTATTGCGTCATAGTCAATATTGAGTTAGGAGTTCATTTGTTGTATACAAATGCAGACGATAATTATAATTACAACTGCCTTTATGCTTGAATGTTTACATACAGAGTCTAGTCACAATTTTTAGAATTTTAATCATACTCGTATAGTCATAATGCGCCGCATTTTCATGTTTGTTTCAATCTCGGCGATTCCAAAAAGACCATAGCTTAACATTTAGTGACGTTTACTAAGTACGTCGTGGTTTCATCAATGTGACTTCCATTTACAAAGCAGCTGCCTAGCATCGAATAATATCAATGAAAAGCCATTTCGTAAATAAACGGATTCAGGTAGGCGAAAGATTTTAGAAACATTAAAACAATTACTGTTGCTATTATTTTTCTATATTTAGGCACAGTGCTAAGCTCTGCCCACGTATTGCTATTGTATATTGTAAAATTTTCCTTTATCCTGGATAAGCTTAGCCGGAGGACGGCGGAGGAGTGTAGTGTTTAATAATAACACGTTCTTTTCCAATTATAGTTGGATGTTTTATCTTTAGATGTTTTGTTTGTCAAGCCACCCACTCTTTTGGAAGGCTATTGCAAGGTGGCTTCTGTATTGTCTCGCAGCTCTTTTCTTTCAGCTCACGTACAGCAACACTTAATACTTGTTTAATAGAGTTAGGTCTCGAGTGTTCACGACTCATTTTGTGTTCTGGCTATCACTATCGTTTAGCGGCTGTTGCTCATAATGTATAATGTAGAGTAATGTGTTGCGGTAAGTTGGGGTCGTCGAATCGACTATGTTCGAAGGAGTCTCTCTGTTTTAACTTGAGCCATTTACAGGAGCACGGAATTATGGTGAGGCTAGAACTGAGAGTGCAAAATCGATTCTGTTACTATTATTTTGTTTACTTCAACAGGAGGAGCAAAGAAAGAAGGCTAGTAATTTCATTAAAAGCCCTATTACTTTCCCCAGTGTTTCTTAGCTAACAGTTTCCGACTCTCCGCTAAATACTAACTATAATTTATCAATTCAACTTTTCCTTGCTAGGCAAACGATTATATGTAGTTAACTCATATGAGTTGCTTACTCTGTTACGTAAGGTACTACGTACCTTAATGTAATGTTCGTGAAGGAGATTAGTTGCACAGAAAACTTATGAGAGCTACTCTTCTGTCTGCCTGCACTTTGTCCGATATCTACTTACTTAGAAGAAGCCTCATACATAATGCAAATACACTAATAGCTCTATAGACACTGGAATTTCATAGACTAAACTTAAGTAAGTCATGTGCAAACAAATTCTCCCAGTTACTCTCATAATTTAATTTGACGATAACATTGAATTTACTATGAGATTTTATGTAAAACTCTCTAGAGAAAAAATTCAAAGAAAATCTATTTCCTAAATCGAACTTTGAAACTCAAAAAGTATTGCATTTCTCGAAATACTTTGTGCAGAACTGCTGCATTTTTATTTCGCAATATCTTTTTTTCAACCAGCTCAAATCTCCACTCCGTGAGGCATCAAAAATTCATTCCAGGTAAATGTACTTATAGGCTTGTGACAAAGAAAAAAGTTCCTAGCCAAGAGATATCGACTGTAAAAGTCATCTTATTATACAAACAGTTTCCAATTCAGGGATTCCGTTACCTTGCATGATTTAATGATGTATCCCTGAATTTTTACGACAATAAGGTTCTCCTTTCTTCAATGCAGAGGAATGTAAGATGCTAGAGTAGTTAACAATTATGGCTGCTATCATTGCATCTGAAGGGACTTAATTGCGTATATAGGTAATCGCTTTCTGAAAACCATTTGGCTGTAGCCGTGAAACGCATTAGTTCAGATTATTGCACTACTTCTACAGCTTTAATGACTGCCATAAAGCATTATAGAAGTGTATTCAGGTCATGATTGCACAGAACATCAAAGTATAATGCTGTAAATTGCATGCATTTATTGTGATCTAAGATTTATGCATGCTGAGTGAGTGCTGAGTCTGCTGCTTTGTCGTTGCATCTTTGAATTTGGAAAAGAGGAATGAAAAGAGCTAGAGAAAATTTCCAAGTTGAGACAGTTGAAAGCTGCTGTTATTTAACTTTTGAATGCGCCTGTGATTTTCAGTTGCTTGAGAATTGATGATTCTAGGAATGTTTGGAGATTTGACACTTGTTCAGTATTTTGTGCTGCAATAGAAATGTCCGTGTTTAGTTACGGGGAAATAGTTAGAATTCCTTGCTACTACTAGCCTCATTATAATATTATTGTTTGTCGTAATCTAGCAGCTCCCTGGCGGTAAGTTGTAATGGAATTCGGCATGAATAACAAACTGTAGTGGTAATTGCAGAGCAATGAGGGAAGGAGATTTTGATAGAAGTGGAGAGTAAGTGTAAGGTGATCCTATATATCCTCTCATGTCAACTCAGATATCAAACTATGTATTTAAGTCAGCAACACGCGGATATCAATATGGTGCAATGTAATGTAATCCTGTTTTGGGAAAATATTTTCCCTCTCTTTGAAGCTATTGGGGAAAGTTACTTTAATGTTAAACTATAATATTATGTCTGCAATTTAATTGCAGACATCTGCCTTCAAAAACTTTCAATGTTCCACTCAAGCTCCTGTTGTTTGTGTCTGAAGCCTGGTAATCCATGTGAAAGGAAAGTAAACTTGATAAGTAAATCAAACTTGACACAAACTCACTATCTTGCGAAATATCCTTTACCATATTATATTATATCCAGGAATTTTCTCTTTCGTTTCGTTTCATTTCAGTATACACTTACCTATTTATCATATCCATAGACATGTATATACCGACAGATTTTATTTGCTTTGAGACCAGACATTTATAGAAAGGATAAGAGATTCTAGTATACCTGATGCATATCTGGACTCTGGATCTAATGCCTATAAACACTCATATTTTAAAGTAGTGAAAAAGAGTGCAGGTATAGTATTGCAGTTCAAGAATGTTATGCCTAATGTTTCTGGGATGTATTTACAGATAGTAGAGAAAATGCTCGAATGCAATCTTTCGTTTAATCTAATGGAAAACACTCAAACGCTTAGATGCGTGCATATAAAGAGACGGACTGTTATACAGAATAAACATTAAATTCTAGTCCATAAAGTAAACTGTAGACCCTAAAAAGTGTATCTAGAGACTAAAGTATACGTATAGGTAGCTACTTACGAAAAGAAAAATCATCAGAGTCGTTTTCTTAAATGTTTGCCACGTCCTTCTTTACTTCGTAATGCACTCTATCTAGTGTTTTCGTTTTTAGAATCCTGTTGATGGATTGAGTTTCGGTCATAGACTCGTCACCTTCTACGACTACATGCTAAAATAAACCATTGTAAAAACGGCTGCAAAAAAACAGCGGTAAAGACTAAATAGGATTTACATGTTGATTTCCATTTTTTGACATTACCATGATGTGTAGTGGTTACACGAGTAAATTCACCAAGACATGTAGCGATTACTACGCGAGTTTTGACATCACCACAACATGTAGCGGTTACACAGGTAATGTGGGGTCATTTGATTGACCCCATTTTCTAATGAGACCTCCGCCCTCACTAAATTTGAATCAAATATCTTAAACCATTCTTGAGTTATTGCAGAAACGGACAGACAGACAGACAAACTTAATAAAGAGCATTAGGTATATATTTTATATGTAATTTACCTACGGAACTACTTTCTATGTAACTATCCAACTTTTTCTATTTAAAATTGCTCGTGTTCACACGTCAGAGCATCATCTCTCTCCCTACTCCACGCTTTCGACAAATGGTTTCGTTTCTCTTTGCGTTCTTGCTTGAGTTGCGTTTTAGGCTGAGAGTGTTGAATACTAAACTAACCCAAACACTTGTTTCTCTTTTCAATAACTTACAGGCTAGTTTCTGTTTGTAATTTCAATGGGGAAAGTAGTTTTCCTTTAGTCCTCCTTTACTGCGTCTGATTTTTTTTATATTGCAAATAATGCAATGTATGTGCATATATATCAAACAGGGAATTCGCTCCACTGTGCTATACTAACTTATTCCGATTCTCATCATGACTATGAATTTTAAAAAGAAGCTGCACAGAAAAACGTCTGAAGAAATCCATTTTGTTTCTACTCTTTTTTGATATGATTACGACCAGTAG
Organism: Tomocerus nigrus; assembly: GCA_019776505.1. Classification (NCBI taxonomy): domain Eukaryota; kingdom Metazoa; phylum Arthropoda; class Collembola; order Entomobryomorpha; family Tomoceridae; genus Tomocerus; species Tomocerus nigrus. The sequence goes on along the minus strand of JABASI010000439.1, from coordinate 29,158 downwards.
TGAAGAACAAGTTACTGATTCCTATACTTTTTCTGGCTTCCACGGCAAAATAATATCTGCTTAAATTCTTAATACCATTTTGACTGTATATATCTTCTTTGAGAATATAGTGTAACTTCGTATGTCGCATGTCGTTTTCAAACAAAGTAGGTATGGTATGCAAACATAAATCCGTTATTTACCTCCGTATATAACGAAAGGACGAACTTCTGCAAATATTTATATTTATTCTTCTTGCCTAACAGACAACGGATGATTACAGCAATCGTAGACATCTCGGTAAACGTACTAAGCATACAGATAAGCAAACGAGCAGAAGAAGTACATACCGGGTTTTGAATAATCTACTTGTGGCACTTACCCCAACAATGATGTAATATATTATAATAAAAATGGAGCTTTACCTGAGTATAAGTTTAATATCAAAACTATAATAATGGGTGGATCATTTCAGTAATAATCATAATCTCTTTGTAATTTGTTAATAAATTCTCTTGATGAAAGCAAAAAGTTGAAATTGCGCAACTACTTATGTCGGTATCTATATTTCAGAGAAAAGTAAGAACGCAGTTTACGAATTTAATTTAGTCTCTGTTTGGACTGGCTAGAGTACAATAAGTAACAGATTGAACGCAATATCATGAAAGTACCTATTATGAAATTATACTTTGGAATTTTCATTTCTTACTGCTCCAGGACGAAACTATTTTCATATCAGTAGCAGTCCTACTATGGAACTCATTTTGTTTTTAGCTTTTTTATTATAGGAAGAGCAAAGAATAAAGGATTTGAATAATTCCCTATGTGCATACCTACGAAACGAAGTGTTATCTTTTGCGTACACTACTGTTCGAGCAGACTCTTATATTTTTATAAATACGCAATGCGCTGTAGTTTTTTACTGAGACTTGTAAACAGGTTCAGAGTTTTGAGGATCAATGACAGTAGTGCAACGGCCTTGTTGTTGATATTATTGAGGAAAATTGTAAAGAATACGTCTGAATAGACGAGAGACAGAATGTTATCAAATATTTTCCTCTTGTTTTCTCATTTCAAGTAGTTCATTTCATTATCAAAAGTATCCCATCATCCTGGCGCATGCATAGTTTGTTGACGGCACCGAGAAACTTTTAGTATCAAAACGTGACATTTGAAGTACCAGGTTGATTTAATTTTGTTTCCTGCGTTTGAACATTTTACTAGTACACGCCAGTTATCTGATCTTTGAGATTTTCTCAGAACTTGAACTTCCATAATATAAATAATTAATAATTGCTTAAAATTGCATGTCCAACTCGTTATAGATGAGTTCTGTTTGCGGAAATTATACCAAATATAAGCGCAAACACACTAAAACTTTAAATATCATCAAAGGACGCTATATAGCTTTGTTAATGAATCCTCCTGCGTATAATATGTTTGTTGTTGTACTGTGATCACAGGAGGAACTACGACGAAATATCATGGCCTACAGTGTAAACAAACTGGATTGGCATGTTTTGCTAAATGACCAACTGTTATAAATTCATGTATGCATATACACAAACTTGGCAGAAGTGCACTTATTATTAGTAATATTATGTGTGGGAGAACAAATGAACGAAATTATCAAAGCAGATGTTGAAAGCGCAAGGTATGCATCAAATTGCTATCAAACCCAAGCAAGCCGTCGGATATGTCATCGGAATTCTCTGCTTTGACCGCTGCATTGTGTTGGGAAACGGTTCACTTATTTATTAAAGGACCAAATTACCAATTTTCAGAGAAATTGACTTTCCTTTGTAGAGGTTGTTTGGAAATCGTTTGAACTTCTGTTTGTGTTCAGTCAATTGAAAACTTGTCCTTGATGTCGTAATTATATCTATGTTTTCTCTTATTTATAAATATCTTCACACGTTACATTTTTGTCTTTGTCTATTATTACTATACGTATTTATTTGAAACTATAAAAACAACATAACAGTTGGTTTTCCCTGGTTCTAAAATAAAATCTAAGGTTTTGTTTTGTTGCTTTATACTGCCCTTATTGATTTCCACTGAGCCACTAGCGTTTGCAGTTTACATCATGCAATCTGTAGATTTTCAGCATTAATTTGTAAGAATGATAGGAAGGAATACCAATGAGGCTGCCACAAACTTTCTACACTATTTCGATGCTATTTCAATTTAAGTAAAAGGACACGTACAACTGACCTACATATATAAAATTGGCTTTAGAAGATGATACTTTTAGTGAAACGCTTAAATGATCATTATTGAAGATATAGATAAACGTTCAAAAATTGGGATGATTATGTTGTGGTCTTTGCAACTTTAAACGTAGATAGACTTCCGTCGTACTTTTCAAGTTATTTCAACCTACTTCAAGATCTAATTACGATTCATTTATTCATTAGCACTTTGAGTCTCCAAATCCGTGGCACTATCGTTTTAAGCACGAGGAATTCCATGATTAATTCCTACGGAGTAAAGAATACATAGTATAAAGGAAAAGCAATGAAATTATCTTGTTTACCAAATATTAGCAATCCTTCGCAGTAACATAGTATACATTTCTTGAATAGGTCATAAGTATCATCAATCATTTATCTGAGAGCATGTAGAATATTAGCTTCGCTTGAAACCGTAGATCACCCTGAGCCTTAACCCTTCGGCTAAATCTGCTGCGTAGTTTCTAGCTTATGGCGAGTTGCGACAAAATTCGTTCATTAATGTGTTCTCGCACGGTGAGTTTAAATATGAGTGTTAACACGACTATATATGACATGTTTATGGTTTAATGGATAAATGAATTTGTATACATTGCTACATTGCTACTAGGTACCATTTATTGTTATTCTAACTAACAGCGTCCTTTACCAATCTACGTCATTGGTTCATCTATCAAAAAAACATTTGAAAACTGGGTTTTAAAACGTGGAGTAGTTTGGTGAAAGCAGTTTACTTTCTTTCTAGAGAGATCATTGTACAATAATCCTTATCGATTGGAAATAGAAGCTGTCTTTATTATTTCTGCGTATATTTACCCACGTGCGCAAATACATAAATGCACTGACGTCCCTTTAGAGTACTCAATATGGCATCAAAATGGGATGGCAAATAGCATTTGAGAGAAATTAATCGGAAGAAAGGAGATATATACATACTGAAATGGAAGGAGATGGGAATATAACCCTTTCCGTGCGAAAATGAAACAAAAACAGAACTGATCTTAGCGAGGGGGATAAAAAGGAATGAAAGAGTCCTTTCCTTAGGTAGCTCTGGTAGCTACAATTTGATCCTATATATATTATTGTTGGCTGCTACGGTTTACGTCGTCCGAACATGAACTGAGCTCTCCTGAATCGCGTCTAATCCCGACTTTCTCTGGAAATAATTAGACATGTATTACATTACAAGAATACATTTTCCGAAGACTCTTGTTCTCGTTAGATTCTTACTTACTTATTAATGAATAGCCAAATATCCAGCAGGTTTCGTTATTAACTTTCACTATTGAAGCTATACTCATATTCCTTATAGGCGGTTATATTCTGTTAGATTTTCAACGTCTCCGTTCCCAAAAGCCATTTCTAACCAGTTAGTACAAGCTTTAATGTTCATTTCATAGCTATAGCAGGGTTTCCAATTCCAATCAATAATGTTATGCATTATTTTAGCTCAACTGAGGAATACCCATATGCGGCTATTACGACAGACGACACTACATTTATGTTACTTGTTTCGTAAAGTTTAAAAGTGAGCTGTAAAATTCCATTTTACAACTTTTGGAACTGAAATACGCAGACTCATTCCTTAATCAAATGAAGAATTACGATGTTTAAGTAAGATTTCTTTAGCGTATTCTACGTGGAAAGGTAACTTGCAGTTAATTACACACTTTTAGTCCTTTTTATCAAAATTGTGTACTCTGGAAACAAAAAGAATGAGAGGCCAGTTTCAGTTAGTGCATTACAGAGCAGTAGTCCTACTTAGATGGCTGGGAGTGGAAACAGTAAATGTACACAATGAGACAAGGAAGGTTGTAAATGTTAGACTTACGTAATTGCATTGCAAGGTATTATTATGTAAATAATAGGAGATGAAGACATAGGAAAAGGATGGATAGTAATCAGTAATCAGTAGTAGGTATTGTTTCCCTATTCCTTGTAAATAGATTGCAGTACAGAGATTACAATTGTATTCTTTTATTTGACGAAACAGTGAGGTAGAAAAGGCCTTAGAAAATTAAATTAAGCATTTCACATCCGAACTCCTAATGATTTCTAAGAACAATTGTATTTATTTTCTTGGACTACTAGTTACGATTGCAAGGCATTCCTAATATGTATATGTACTTGTAGAAGATGCTTAGGTCAGACATAATAAAATAATAAGACGAAGAAATTGAGGGTCACATACAGTGAAATAACATAATATATCTGTATTTCCCTACATTAACACGGTACGTTCGCCAGTATAAAATTAGTTTACTTATCATTAAAAATTAAAAATTAAAAAAATTAAAAAACAATTTTATCATTAAAATGAGTTTAATTGCCAACCTATTGAGGTGAAAGGTATCCATGTACAGTTTATGCTGCGAGGAGTTATATTATATTTAAAGCTTAATTTGTTTACGAATAAAATTTTTGGACACTTTCGCTAGATATACACTATTTCCCGGACCCTACCTCCCGTTGGTCTTGGGCTCATGATCATTTTTGCCATGTTACTGCTGAGTGTGTGGATCTCATCACTTGTGGTGGCTGTCACGTATTTTTTTCCATCGTGACAATGCGATATTATGTCAGTCATTAAGTTTTACATTCTTTATGTCGCTAGGTAAGGTTCAAATTACAAGGATGTTCATAGCCTTTCAGTTGCTAGTCGTCTTGCTTAAGGATATTCCACTATGTCAAATAAAGAAAGAAAATCTTTTATTCCTCTTTCTCTTACGGGGATATGAAAGAAAAGTTATTCGTCAGTAACTCTGTAATCCAACTCATCCATTGTTAATGCTGTAAGTAGTACGCACAACAGATAAAATGACAATAGTTTCTTGCGTCATAGATTTGATAATTACTATTCTGTAAGATGCAGTAGAGGCTTTAACAGAATATTACTACAGGTGCTCACTGTTCTTACAAATCCAATTACTAATTGGAAAGAATGGATATTGATCAGATAAACTGACGTAAGTATTTGGTATGCTTACAGGTGAGTTCCTAATTCTTTCTTTGTGCATTTGAACTTGAATCTATTTTTATCCATCACAATTCGTAAAATATCGGGGATTTTCCACGGAGTTATTAATAATAGTAATTACAACTTCCAAATGCCTACTGTGCTAATGGGATATAGTAAGAACATCTACCATAAGTTTTTGTATTCATCAGCTATTTTGGAGAAAGTTCATGTGCAGCTACGTTGAATTACACGTGAAAGTAAATTACTTTTCTTGTGTAGTCCGCACTAGGTAGTTATCTTACTTAATAGACATGATAAAAAATCGACTATTCATTTTCATTTAATCAAAGAATAAAGAGCGATAATTCTGTTTACGCAGTAGACAATATTATTATCAAAAGAAATCACCAAAACACGAGGTAGGCACAGGGACAAAAAGTGCATTCAACTTCACAGAGAGAGATGAGAAGCTGATTTTGCTATTTTTGATGGCATTCAACTCCCTAAGCGGCTCTCGGCGACAAAACTTCTATGTAGTAAGGAAATTAAAGAGTGAGCTATATAAATCATTCACCTTATCTAGTTTCTCTGTTTCGTTTTTTATTTGCAATTCCTAGTAGCACCTTCATCAACGTGATTTAACTTTTTGTGATGAGCAAGTGCCTTAAATAAACAGGCTAGAAGTAGAAAATGCTTTGTACATACAACTATGACTCGTAACACCGGCTAATGAGACAAAAACTTTATGCATCAAGCTTTTATGCAACGTACAAGTTACGGCGTTTGTAGCATGTGCCTTAATTTTGTCACAAAATTCACAATTAATTATTAATGCTCTATATGAACTTTGTAAGCATATCTACTTGAGTTAGATATACTTATCTATGGGTAGTAGTTACAAAAGTAATACTTTTTTAATTAATTTTTTGACAGAAGAATTTTGAGAAAAATGTGTGTGCCCTTTCAAATGTGCTTTGTTAGATTTAGTACTCTAAATGTACCTATATACAATTGTATGCATATAGAACATGAATTACGAAATAGCGTTACGACTTTACTTACATGTACAATTGTACTGTAGGTAATACTTAACTATAATCAAACTACGGTAGTAGTATTTTCCTTAATTCTCACGAGTAGACGTTATATATTTACAAAGAAAACTTTGAAAAAGTAGACTACTTTTGTTTTTGCTCCCAATACATAAACGAGTTAGGCTAGACTCTGGGAATAGAGATATAAGATATAGGTAATATTATGTAATCTCATCTACAAATGTAAACTGGATCTTGATTCCACATGACCTCTTATGACATTAATCATATTTAGTAAGTAGGGAATGGAAATTAGATTGCTGCTGGTGGGGGCTCCAGTTAGGCAATGTATTCCAGTTAAATTATATGTGTTATGTCTGCCAGTTATGTACACATCCATCATGACTGACGCAGTCAAAGTACTAGAGTAGCAGGAACTATCCGATTCTAGCCATTGTGTCTGTCTTGTGTTTCCATTATTATAATTCAGCCAATACTGTTTTATAAACTGCATAGCACAACATACTTAGAAATTGGAGCGAAAGACGATTTCAATTGAAATTGGAGCACGTCCTGATGAGAAAAATGTGATTACCTCATTCATGTAGATTTCTTAAATCAACTTTTCACACCGTTGCATAATGGGTATGAAATAACATAATGTTTTTGTTTACCAGTTATCCAAAAAAGATACTTTATTGCTAAAAATAGTATGCGTTTGGGAATACCGACGTGTGTATTTGTAAGGAAATGCCCGAACTATTTAATTCGGAGAAATCAGTCTTGGGTTTGTATTACAAATTGAAAACTCTGTGGAGATTCCGTTCTCATTTTGATTTTGCTTACGAGCATTAGAAATGAAAAGGATTTTCTCTTTCATTCAAAGTTGAAGCAATGAGGTGTGGGTGGTTTGAAATGTGCAATTGTTTCTCCCAATGAAGTCTACAGCTGTCATTTAGCATAGAAAAAGGAGACACGTCCTAATAAACAGACTTTTGTTTGTGTTGGATAGTTGGATTTGAGTTATGCTATGTCTGTCGTCAATTCACGATTCAGTTCATGAGCTAAGCTTAAATACAGACTGCTAAATTTTTGACGGTATTTCTGCTAGCCCAATGATAACATAATGCCCAGAGCCCTGACATAAATATAATGAATAGTATCAAATTCCGTGACCATGCTCTTCCCAACAACCAGCAGCAGCAACCGTAAATGGAACTGCTACACCGTTTTCTGGGAATGTATTTTCTCCCCGCTTGTATTTTTGCTTTTCCTCTAGTCACTCTACTCTATTTAGTATAGTCATTCAACAAGGATGGCTAACTGGAAAAGCTCATGAATACATATCTTCCTACTTTATTATTATGGTTCCTCTAACATTGCACCGCAATTACGAATTTGTTGTTTCCTACATAAAATTGTTCCGTAATGGTGATTATAGGAAATTTATATGTGTGATAGATGCCTCGTTATGTTTTCATTCCAAGAAACATCATGGAAATGTATAATGAAAGTCCTAGATAATACCTTCAGTGAACATTATAAAAATTCCAATAACATTACTATAAACTAACCAGTATGTGGTCTTGCCTCAAAGACCTCTATCTCATGCCTCATACATTTGGGATTAAAAATAACATAGACATTGACATTCCCTGTTGGAACTATCCTGGCTCCAAGAACTTTCTCTATTGGTTTTACACACACCTAAAACACGAAGATCGATTTTTCGACTATGAGCTACATCGTCAGACTTAACTTTTCCTTTCGTTAGCGTGCCTTTGCCTTTAGAATTAAGGAAAAGAGCTATCTAGCTTTAATGTAATGAATTTCCTACACAGTATCAGGGTAACATTTGATATAGTTATAGTACTTATATGGCTAAGTAATAGTGATTTTGTTGATTAACATCTTATTTTACCATCGACCAACTTTTAAGCACCTTTCTATAAGTTGGAAATAAATTGTTCGAGACTTAATTCCATTCTTCATCCAAAATTGATATTTATTTTTAATGTGTTTGTCTAGACAATCAAATACTATGTAACGTATTTATATGGTAAAGTAGCTACTTATTGATAACTAGTGACTTGAAGGAATTTGTAACTGTAAGTAATCCAGCACTCCAGCAGTACCATATTCAAGTTTCTCTTTACCACTTTTCACAAATCTGAAAAACTATAAATAGATAAGGTTTTCCTTGTCTTAAAACTTCAGAGATTTCAGAAGCTGTGTCTTCACTGGCCATATTATATATCATTTCAATATAATTTGTACTGCTGTATACCCTGCTCCTGAATACGCCACGTTTTCGGGTACTTTTTTTGTCTAATACATAATTCAACGGTAAACATCATGGAAAATGCTTAGCAAAGCAAATACATGTGGCAAATGTTGAAAAAGAATGAATGAACCTAGGTTTTCTTTGTTGGTTGGCTGTAGACTTGCATACATGAGTCTAAGCTAATGCAGTAATCACATTAGCAACCTTTACTTGCATAGTCGATTTGAATGCAAATCTAGCAGAATCAAATCAAAGACATACAAATATGGACTTAGCTTGTATACATTTGAATTACATGATCATGATGATAATAATTGGCAATCATTCGATTACAGGACATTTTTTTAGCCTCTTTATCAGAACTTCCGTTTCAATAAACCCTCTGCTTAAATTTAATAATGTTCTAAGGAAATTGTACGAAGGTTCATTGAACTTTCCAAATATGTACACATATTCTGTAAGTGCATGATTACTGATATCATCAAAACTGAAGGACTGACAATTTAACATGACATTAAAAAAGACATCCCACAAAATTGGGTATCTTTTGACATAATAATACATAATGAGTGTTGAATGCTAATGTTGGAAGGGAATGTCAAGGGAAATTGATAAATGGCAAAGGACTGTCAGGAAAAAATGGGAAAATGCATTAGGACTTCAAATAGATTGCATTGTGTCAAAGAGCGCCTCCTTTCATATTTTTATGCAATTTCACGGTACACAGAAGTACATCATCTAAAACTTGCAATTCAAATAGAGAAAATCCTTTGATTTTTGAAGCAGCTAGAACAAAACGCAGAATTTCTCTTGCCTAAAGAACAGTTGGTTGTTTGTTGCATGATGAATTTCTCGTGAAAGAATGTTCATTTTGGGGTTTTCGTATTTCTGAGGAACATTTATTGATTAAAATTATAGGCATACATGACATTAGGAGTGTGTTCATAATTGAAAGCTGAATAAAACTATTTACTAAGTACCTACGTATATTATAGGAAATAAGCGGAAATAAGTATATCGTGTGTGCTTGATGGTCTTGTTGGCTTTGAGAGGCAAAACATTCAATCTCATTACTCTGTGAAAAAGACTGACGGAGTGACGGGGAGCCAATAGAACTTTCCCTATTTTAATCTTTTGGTTCATATGAAATGTGAGGATATTATTCCATGTGTTAAAAAAATGCATACTATATTATAGAGTCACAATCTTAAGCTTACTTTTAGTGTAAAAGTTCATTTTAAAATTTTAAGGCTTTCAAAAACCATATACAGCTTCCTTTTACATCTTAAAAGTTAAATGAAACTTTCACTTCAAGAGGGAAGCTTTCCTTTGTGATTGTGTACAAAAACAAGACATTTATTTCTTTGTGAGAGTGCCACGGAGTAGACCCTGAAAGTGTGACTCTTCTTCCATAACCGATTCCGCAGAACATTTCAACTGAGTGTGAACAAAGCGCTTTCTCTTTCCTTACCATATAAAACTTTCATCACGCCAAAATTGCTTTCACCACAAAAAAAACACGTGCGTGTTGGTAAAAATTCTGGGGAAAGGTTAGCGAAAGGTCCATACGGGATTAGAATGAGGAAAAAAGAGAAAGTTATATGCGCTCATTTGGATATAAACAGTAGACTCAGCTCTGACTAACTATATCTTTAATAGTACGCTTTTATTAGAAGTAACGTATTTGTAGTCTTTCAGGACTCGCCCTATTTTTTGGGCCGTAGTATTTGTTCTTCCACATAATAAAATTATGGAATGGTCGAGTTAAAAGGTTTGAATTGCTGCTGGCTGAATTCCAATTCTTTAGACTTGACTAATAGTCATTACTCGCTATACTTGACACGACTGCCTGTATCTAATCAAGTAATCATCTACTGTTTTTACATTGCCTCATTTCCTGAATAACATTTAATTATATGCAAGTAGACACTAGACACTGAATCAATTAACCTTGAATTCATTAAATTCAGGATTAGCAAATTTAACATATTAGCTGCATAGTGATGGTTCATCCATTATGTACAGTAGGTAATACTAGAGAATATGCTTTATAATATGCTACTGTAGTTAATGTACAGTATATTGGTATAAATACAAAACATGCAGTAAGGTATGACATATGTGTTCATAGCTGACTAGCCGTTCTGTGTTCGTAAAGTTAGTTATCAAGGAAATTAAATTGCATATGCCTTTGTTTGCCGTGTAATTAAATGATGTTCTGTCATTTCCCTTCGTGAGAAAAGCGTCATAATTTACTACAACTGTGAAACCGTGAATTAATAAATAAGAGTCGCATTTTCTCATCTGTTAGCTGTTATATCAGGTACTTCCATCAAAAAGCTGTAGTTTCTGTTCTGTACTGGAAAATAATTAATTTTTCAAACTTAGAATTTGTATATATTATTTGTTTACGACAGTAACAAGTAATAGCCTTGTCTCATAATTAATTCACTTTCCCTTGTTCACAAGATCAAGGTAAGCGCGTGTGATCGCATAATTGCATTAGCAAGCAGCTATCATGTGAAGGCCATTATTGTAATAAGCATTTTAGTTACATTTACCATACACGTTCCGTTTTTGGAATATGACGATTAAATAATTCTCTCTGATATTGATGCATAACATAAACTTATCAAAAGTTAGTGTGTAGTAAGAACCTACATATAATATGCATATAATAATGTGAAAGTATAGACTTAGTGTATTACATTTCACTATCAATCACTATTTACTGGAGTTGAGCAATCAGCATAATGCATCTGGATAAACTGCGGTGGCTGATGGAAGAGTTGAGGTAGCGCTGGCTGGTAGCGACTCGTTAATTTCCATCAATACAATAAATGTCTGTTTGCTTCCTTTGCATGCGGATTGCGGACAGTCGTTGTGTATTATAAATCTTTATCATTTGAAGGAGATTATGTCACAGGTCGTTCTCCCGAATTTTCACTTACAAACGAATGAGAAAGCTCTAATTGTAAACGGGGAATTTATTACAACTTCCATTGATGTTGGAAGACTTAAATTAGCTTTTACAGTTTTTCAGATGAAACACACTAGACACACACGAGCTGTTGGCCTACCTTGAAACTTCATTCGCTTGTGCAACTCATTGCGTATTTTTCTGGAATTTCAACACAATGAAAACTCATCAGATCCTGTTTCCTTTATAAACTGTAGAAAATGCTTGCATGAATGACGTATATAAATAACGTCGCAACTGAAAACAATAGCTAGACTTATCCAACAGATTTACATATAATATGTACCTATGCAAGAAAAGAAAAGCCTAGAGATGTTGAATTTCAGTCGTAAGCCGCATGCAGTTGCGTATAATTACATTAGAGAAGGAATATGGTGCAGAATTAAAGGAGGAAATCAACGTGACAAGTTCGCGAAGAAGTGTCATATCCTTTACTTGGTGCAAAAAGAGCAGACTCGTTTTCCGAATTTCCTGTTTTTCCTTTCTTCGCCTCAGGTCTATGCAGACACAGAGTGCCTAGGTAGTAGATGTTACTTGATTATGATAGAACTAGCTGGATAGCAGATACGTTCCGTATAATATTGACTGCGTGAACATAATATAGCACAATGAAAAGGGACTATGACTAGTCTACAGTTTGTAGACAGACATCGCTAATGTTTGTGTGTGAGTGACGTTCGTATAAAAGTTGTAGTCTATCTACTTTTGAGCTGAAAAAATAATTTTCATTCCTTTTGATGGATTTTCCTTAGGCGCGTGCAGTCTCGGCAGCTTAAATCCCGAGTTGTACAAGTCGAAACCGGAGGCTGAAGAGGACGATGGGAACGACTACCCGGAGAATCACTGTGGACGAGTTTGGTTTGCTCTGGAATATGAAAATTCAACAGAGAGGCTCCTTGTCACGTTGCTAAAAGCTCGCAACCTTCCAGAAACGAAAAACAGTGGAGGGCCTGCAAGTTGCAGCCCTTTTGTTCGTGTCTCTCTCTTTCCGGATGAAAGGAGGACTCTTCAGTCCAAACCCAAGAAGATGACAAGGCATCCTAAGTTTGACGAAACTTTCGGTTTTCAGGTAACTTTAATACATGTCATTGATACTTTGCAAACATCAACTTGGCGAAGAGTATTCAAATCACTTTTCCAAAGCCCTTGTTGTCCCTGCTTATATTACAATAACATACCTAATCTTTTCTTATCATCAATGCTCCCAGCTTATTAAATCCATTTATATTTTTATAAATAGCACAAATCTCATTAATACTCAGAACTACAAGGTACTTTCACAAAAGAACTTACTAGATTAACTACCTACTGCTGTTAGTTGCTACGACTAGTGACATCAAACTGCCGAAGTCAAGGAAGAAAAATTGAATATTAGGTGGTTATTACCTTCTAATGCTAGCTCTTCAAGGAAATCTTCTTTGAAGAAGTTGTTTCGGGGAAGGAAATGACAATGAGGAAACTTGTTAGCTGTTAGCGGTACCCCTATAATACTTACATACATTTAAAGGCAGTGACGGCTGCTACTCTGCTACTACCTGTATTTTCCAACTTGTTATCTCCGTTTTCAATTGCATGCGCATAGTTAGGTATTTCAGATACTTTTACGCTAAAAGTACCCGAAATACGTTAGTTGTGTCATTCCTTACACAGCATTTATCCTGAGTGTATAATTTAATTACGCAGTTCGCTTGACCCACTTATCAATTTCTGGTAAAAATTTAAAAATCCTTGACCAATCAGCACTGAAAATAACATGTAATTGTTTTATTGTTATGAGCTAACTTACGGCGTATTATTATGTGATATTTATTTCTGGACGTTTGATGATCAACAAGAAACTTGCATAATACGCATTTATTTTCCTTTTTAGACTAGATACTTAATATCTATAACATATTATTATGTCATCGAAGCACAAAATGTGTATTTGCCCGGAATAAGCAAATAGTTTTACGTTTACCTCTATTTCATTCAAGTCTGATCATGGGTATGAGAAGGGAACTGAGATTATAAATTATTAACTAAACATCTATTTTACTGGCATTGAAATGCTTTCTGAGTGTTTCAATTTTCAGAGGACACAACACACAACATGAGGTCTTTCTTTGTTATTGCTTCCATTTCGTGTAAATATTTACTATGATTTTGCAGTAAAGGTATGGCAAAATACCTTAAAATCATAAAATATAATATAAGGAGGCACGTGCCTTATGATATTATGAACCATTTTAGAATTTATTGAGTAAAATAGTAACATGTAAGTGCCGAAGTGCATACTTATGGCGCTTATGCTTGCATGTAATCTTGTTTCATTCTCATCGCTGAAATCTCTTCCGCTTCCCCAATTTGTTTGTAATAGAGCTGTAAGCTGTATATCATTTCTGTCCTGTACTACAGAGCGATATACCTTGAAATGTAAATAAGTATATTGAGAAGTTTTCTTTGATATTTATTTAGATATCCCGTGGAGGGCTGAACGAGAGATCTTTGAAACTATGCTTCTATGACGTGGACCAAAGCAGCAAAAAGCACACAATGATTGGCTATGTTATTCAACCACTGAAGGATATCGATTGGTCTTTTGGAAAGCAGGTTGGTGGCATTTGTTGCGCTACATAAATTACTATGGCTCGTTAGATAGTGTAATGAAAAGCAAACCTTTGTGAAATGAGTAGTGACAGCTTTGTATTCTATTATATCTAGCAAATGTGAAAATGCACTTCTCTTCACGTGTATCATAACTATATATTTTTTTAGGAAATAAAATATCACAGGAATAATTGGCAGTTATTGGTCTAACCTTGAAACAAAATGTATCTAAAGCATATTATTAAGTTTTAAATATCGGCGAATGTAAAAAACTCAGGGCCGTTTTGCAAATATAATTTCGGGATATGCGGGAAATAGAAGGTGTAGAACATCTTAAATATTGCATTTGTAGGTAACAATGTGATTAGAATCCCCACCAACGTGTTCACTGTTCATCCAATGATAACCCAAGGTATTTACCTAATGGAAAAAGTTTCTGTTTCTAGACTTCTGGTCACCCAAAGCAAGCTAACGATTCAAGTTTAAATAACCACCTTTCATCAGTTTAATGTTATAACGGAGTGTATTTGCCTTCACTCTATTCATTATTATTAGAGGCATATGTACTACATAAATGAAATAAAATCCATTTTGTATTTTGACATATCCTTTATTGTAGGAGAAATGCGAATTAGGAAGACATAAAGTTGAATGTGTGTACATAATACGCATCTAATTAAATTAGATTATAGTAATAACGACGCATCGCCTGGCCATCATCGTTAAAAAGGTTTGCCTGTTCTTTATTTGCCCGTCTACATCAAGATTTTCAAGATAATAGAGATAACAATATAACCTGCATTTGGGAATAGTTAGTAACATATATTTATCTTATCTAAGTACACACAGTCAGGTTTTAAGGCTCTAAAGCAATTTGACCTTAACCTAGGAGGACAATTTTCTTCCTCTCCTGCTGATTATGTTATGTAGGACAGTGAAATATACAATTGTAGTTTGTGTTTGATGCGAATGCAGTTTACATTTAGAAAACCACATCGGAAAAACCCATTTCACTCTTGTTTAAAAATGGGCGTCCTTGGGATTTGCATCTAATTCTATACGATTGAACTCAGAAGTTTTTATTTCACTACCTATGCTAAGGGATGATGAGAGATGCAGATGTATCTACATGAAAGTGTAGCAAAAGGGTTTGACAGCGTGCTAACCAAAACCACATCATACGATTGTGCTAAAGTTGGCAACTTTCACATGCGTGAGGTTGACACTTTTGTTAGCACTTCTATGTATCAAACTAGCCATCTAACAATTTCCTAATGTAATTGTATTTGTGCGGTTTTTATTTAGGCACGTCATACTTAATACATTATTAGGAGTGGTATGGGAGTGGTAACAAATAAATACTATAGAATTAACTTTGACTTATTCAACAATGCATAGAAAAATTCAGCCTTGAACCCATGATGTAATTAAATAGAGTATACTGAAAGTCGATTTATTTAATTACCATACTTTCTTCCTCATCTGCATGCATTCCCTACGTCATAATCAGTTTTAGACAGTGAATAAAGATAGGTTTTCTGAGAGTAGTCTTTCATCTTTTCTAGGAATGATGTCAGATACAGTTAACTGCTAATGATAACATCCTAATTGCACATATAAATACGGTCATACAAAAGCCATATGTAAATGTAATCAAAGTACCTAATCATGTACACAGCAGATGAGCAGACTGTCAATTCCAGGTCGGAAATGGGAGCGATATTTGTTGATCATCCCTAAAGTAGGCGCCTGTGGTGAATTAAAGAAAAGTAACAAGCAAATCATTAGTTGCCCCTTTGTCTCACTCTTTGATGTCTACCAATGAAATGAGATCATAACATTTTCTAATTACATGCATCTTACAAATAACTAGAAATAATGATTCAACGAACAGTATGCCTAATTACATTACATAAGTAACCATTATAATATGGAAAATTGAAGCCTTTCTTCATTCTTCGAAGTAATATTGCAATTACGATGGCGCCTGGCGCCTACGCTATGTCTGCTGTAAATTGAGTCATAATAATCATAATGGGCGACGCTGTGTGGACGGGTAGTTTAATTACATTTTGTTAGCATACTTGTTAATTAGTAGGTATATGACTTTAGATGCTATGTATTTGTATCGAATTTACATGATTTTGGCAAAAAAATTAAATTATAAAGCATTCTCAAAATCATAGCAATTGTAAGTTTTCTGTTTGTATTTACTTATAGTACCCTTTCCGTAGGAAAACTGAAGTAGTGAAGTACAGGAAAAGGTGTTATATTTATCTGTCGGATAATTTTTGGTTGAATCCGGAAAACGTTCTCCACGGTGGTGGTGGTGCTAGAAAGCAATGCAACTGTCCATTTTTCGCACATTATTGTCATTTAATTACATCGTAGATTGTCTTGAAATAGGATTTATCATTTTGGGGAAACTAGGGTTATAAGGTTAGGGACTGTGTATTTCAATTACCACGGGATGTAGCTTGATGTAAGTTGTAAATTGTAGGTCCTACCACAAGCAGTCCACCTCAAAACTGTTGGTAAACTTATATTAACTAGGAGTTGAACGAAGCTGAAAGAAGCTAGACTAGATCTCTGCCGAAGGTCTTGTTAAAGAAGTAATCGCATTTTCTGTTACAGGTGTTTAAAGAAGATTTGCTGCGGGAGATTGGCGAGCTGTCACCGAATATTGGGGAAGTTCTCGTGTCACTCTGTTATAATGGGAACATTTCACGGCTAACTGTGACCATCTTTGAAGCCAAAGGGATCAAAGTAAGTTTATGTATTCCGTATAAACTACAATTTTCATTTACACTCTCATTGAAATCAGGATCACACAGAGGAAAACCCCTTGGGTGAAAGATTTCAGTTGGCCAACTTGTTCTTTCTTGGAACTCAACATTTTGCACTAGAGGATATGGATGGGCTATTAAAATTATGTTTACCTTTGATTGCTGGAGGGAACTGAACACGCTTATTTATAGTAGAAAAAGAAAGTTGGATGGAAAGCCTTTTATTTGTAAAAAGATTATTAAGTTTGCATGGGCCCTGTTCATTCCGGCTATAGACTCTAAAGGATTCCCATTCACAAATAAAGCCGCAGCACATTCAACTAGGAAATAAAAGCAACCTTAACCTTTTTATCTAGCATTTGATTTCTACAGAATGTTTAGACGTTTCCATTCCTCGATTGCATGGGTTGTGTAAAACAGTAGAACCGAATTCACTTTATAGAACATACCTCTCCTCTCCTGCAAATAAAATAAGTAGGTTACTCATATAAGTTTGTAGCATCCTCATTCATTCGCCCTTGACCTTGTCCCATTCTTTTTCCTCGATACGCACGCTAAAGCCTACTCATTACATCCTAATGGTCCTCAAAAGTAGAAGTGCCTACATCATGTAACTTTATTAATCTTCAAAAAAATATTAATTTTGCTAGGTTCTTAATCATACAGTTCCCAAAAGAGCATTATATACGTAATTGTTTTGACATGTAAATAAAATGAGAATTGAATTTATATCCTTCCAAAGAAATTCCTCCTTTTCTACTTGCTACATACTTACCTTGAATAAAATACTATTAGGTCTTCCGTGGAAAGTGGAAATCGGATTATCCATTGAGAAACCTCAGAATATAAACTGACTCACTGTTACGGAATAAATAAAACATTATTTGACACCATTTCATATTCAATTAGTATTATTTGTATTGGAGCAGTGTATTAGAATACTAGTAGTTTACATTTTTGATGTATAACAAATGTAGCGAACATACATATACAACTTTCCATTTCCCTGCAATAACATCACATAAATATCAACTTTCACTTTTGGGGAAAATAAAAATAATAGTCCACGTCCTTGTACAAGGTCGGTGAAAGTGCCTTGTCTTCCTTAGTTAACGTACTGAATGGGACACTTCTACACACTTTACTTGATTATCACACACAAATCCTAACAAGTAATTAATTATTGTGCTCTTCCATTAGGTAATAATGAATTATATGATGCACATTTGTAACTTTTTACTTGTGAACCGTGACGTAATAAAGTTATAATAATTAGAATTATTTTGAAGTGATGCAATTTTCAATATTAATTTAATATTTCTTGTCCATTCTTAGTCAAGGGAGGCTGCATCAGGATTGTATGCAAAGATTTCCCTGACACAGCATACTAAATGTTTGAAAACCAAGAAAACAGCATCTGTCCCGGTAAGATTTTTTTATTATAATTGTACATATTCGTAACCGTTTTAATTCATCACGCTCTGAGACGTCTTCAGAATACCCCCGCCCCGGGACCCGGTAGACCAGTAGTGCTTTCCTAGTATATAGTGCTACTTTCTCTAAATCCTTTTTATCCACGACCATGTAATAAAACAGATGAAAGGAAAGGGAAATTGTAAATCTCATTTGTTACCACATTAAATAGAAGCAGTAAAATTCATGATAAAAACAACTTCTACTAGTACTATTATCGGAAGTCAGCAGAAGTCGTATAGCCACTATAAATTAATTCTCAGAACTCATCCAGCATTCTTCTGAAAGACAAGAGAGATAACTAAAGTGCTCATTGTAGACAAGGCATTGTAATAAATAGCTACCTATAGATTATATAATGCATGAACTACATAGACTCCGTTTATCCTTAAATAACTTCGAATGAAATCTATCGAAGCATATAAAATGACTTCCAAAATTTTGAAGGACGCAAGAATGCACAAACAGTGTTATATAATAGCCCATAATTGTTCTGAATTATGTATATCGTACTATGTATTCATTATTTCCGTTTTTTACTCAAGTGCAACCTTTATAATGTACGTTTAGCATAAAAGATGCTATAACAAACGAATGCAAATAATAATTAAAGGTTTGTCAGGTCAGGACAAAAGGTATCCACAATTGGTATAGGTACATACATATTTTGTCCTATAAATTCTCAGAATGATTTTACCAGTGTTAGAACCATCCCACTCAAAGTCGACTACTGATTATTCGCAATGAATTTTCTACATCGGAATTAGGGAATGCAGACATGTAGCACGTGACAATTACAGGGTCATATTATTACTACTTAGTATATTTAATTTTCTTATAGAAAACCAATAGGTAATCGGTGTGCTAATAGCTACTACTATGACATGCAATGGATGAAAAGGAAAGCCATTAAATTGCTGAAATGATATTTCTCTGAATAATCACATAGGATAGGAAGTTTGTGTTATTACAATAATGACAAGTTGATAAAGAGCTTTGTTCACTTCATGAAAGTCAAATATTTACTTTATTACAGTTGCTGGGTTGCCGCTCAAGTTTCAATGAGAGCTTTAATTTCAAGCTACCAGTTGAAATGTTGGATACGGCCAGTATTTCGATCCAATTGATGTACGCCCAGCCGGGTTATAACAAAGGTATATTCCAGGGTACGCACGCTATCAATATTTTCTCTTCTTTCACTGTCTTTTTTATGCATTCATTTGAACCTCTTTTTTTACACTTTCCTCCTAACGAAAACGAAAACCTACAAGCCCCTCCCACCATGTCTTTCTTCGAAGAAAAAATCTTTAGAGAAGCTTGAATGAAACTGTTCTCAGAATATGTAATTTTGTGTCATTCTTGGTCGTTCGTGTTCTTGTCTCTTGTGTCATTTCTTTTCTTCACTTTCTCTGTCTGACTATAAATCTTTGATGTGCCGCATCGCTACTTGTTGTTGTCACTGAATGTTTTTGACACAGTTTAACATATATTTCAATGCATAGGTTATGATTGAAAGTTCTACTCTACTAAGATAGATCGGAGGCAGAACGTAGAACTGGTAGAAGACATTTTATATTTTACATTAAGCTATATAGGGAAGCCTGTTAACCTTGTACGATTCAATTACGCTGTAAAATATTAAATTACATTACCTGCAGCAAAATAAATCTGGAAATCAATTTATTATCTCGACCTTTTACAACGAAGGCTCTCCTAATTGCCTATTATCTTCGAAACTTTTGATATGAATTTTCATGGAATAGCAGGATGATCATCGTATTACTTTCACTTTAGCTAATCAATTTACTACGTTAACGTTGTATCTTGTATCTGCTCAGTTTTTCTCCGTTTTTTAATGTGAACAACATTGATATAAAATAAAATGCCCGAGAATTCATTCAACATTAATTTCTTTGATAATTGGACCTGAAATTGAGATCCAAACAAAAATCTCGGCAATGACGTCACCAACTTTACTACCCACACACGTTTGAGCTACAAAGCAATTGCAAATAAGCACAAGATGAAATGTAGATCAATTAAATATAGCACGACATGCATCATTAAATTAAATTAGACGTTTCATATACAAAGTAGCTAAAATACAATTTCGTATTTTATTCAATTTCGAAAGCACATTTTGAGATTTTAATAACTAATGAACGGAACATATAAAATTGAGTAGGTAGGTCAATCCTATCATTTCTCCTATAAAATATAAATGTAAAGTTAATTAAGAGTAGGGAATTGAATCTCGGGGCAAAGTCGGAGACGAAAGTCGAAACCATATTGACTCATTCATTATGGTTGAACTCTTGAACTCATAGAAGCTCAAGCTATTTAACCTCTGATATTGTCCATATGTAGTAAACCTCCATCACTAGGAAATTAAAATACATGTTTGCTATACACTCTGATGTGTAGGAGTATCTGAGAAATATTATTTGCGTTACACTTACACAACTATATTATAGTTATAGTTATGTACCAATAGCATATTGTGCTTTTAAGTTTTACGGGCTTATTTTATTTGCAGATCAATCTGCGGGGCGTATTGTTCTTGGATCCTTTATGTTTGCAAGAGGAAAAGGCTTGGACCATTGGACAGAAATGCTATCTAAACAAAAAGAGCAAATACAATACTGGCATGCAGTTTCAGAATAATCCTGAAGCTTATAATCCTTCGACTCCTAACTGACTACTATACGGCATATAACTACTAATTATTGTACCTACAGCTACCTAATCAGAGAAACCAGAACTGTACTAGGAATACTACGATTACGATTCGGTCATTATTATGAACAACATTTCATGAAGTTGTAAAGTCAACAGGAATGCACGACTCACCTACCTAAAATTTGGTAGAAACGTACCTCTATTAAACATAAGTACCTCCTGCTGCTTCGTAACCCAATCACCACTTCAAAGTAAAGAGAAAACTAATAAGAATATCAAAGAGCAGCTATCAAATACCAAAGATAGTTGTAGGATCCTCTTCGTCGATGGTTAATCTTAATTATCATTTCTCCTCAAAATGCAAATTCCATTTTGAACCTCAGATCGAGACGTGAATTCTCATCCAACAAAAGAAACTCTTCCTATGGTACCTGACTTACCAATGATACTGGATGAGAAAATGAGAGCAAAATTCAATAATGAAAGTTGATCAGAGGACATGTTATAAAATTCGAGAGCACGAAATTAGGAATTTTAGAACAATATAACACTATATAGTGGTAGTACCTGCTGTATGTAAATTACTTTATATTGCTAAGATAAACTTTACCGCTTAGATAAGTTACCATGTTATGATGATATTATGAAATACCTGCCGTGTATAAATAAACGCAGGTATATTGAACTTTAACCCGGAGAAGGTTAAGACCTGATGAAATGCCAATTCTAGGACTAAAAGCAATTTCCATGAAAATCACCATTTTAGGAAATTAAAAATTCCTTGGGAAATGTTTGTCTAAGGAATTGAAAACATTTTGACTTCCCTGGTCGACACATGTAGATAAATGATACGGTCACCCTTCAGCTACTCTCTGGAATCCTGAAATTGCAGAATTTTCATTTCCTCTTTCTACTTTGGGAATTTAATTGTTTGTTATTAAAGTTATTATTACATTAGTCTCTCTCCTTCTCAAGCGTTTCTCCTTCAGCAGCCCAAATACTATCCCAAATACTATTAAACACTAATTAAAATATAGGACAACTAATGTAATGAGGAATTGTACGAATGTGTAAGAACAGCTGGCGTCTTGGCATTTAACTTCAAATCAGTTATATTTGTGTCAAGGGTAGGTAATGGAAATTGTATAATCTCTGGCATTTTAAGTTGCCTCAACGTTTTCCATGGGCTGCATTGGCTGCACCAAATATTTTAAAAAAAAATCTATTAACAATTTTATTCTTATCGCTAGTCTATTATCGTACTACGTGTACCTGTTCACAAATATCAGATACTAATTAACGTTAATATAATATTGTTATCATAACTGCTGCTTAAAATGTGTACCTTTGATTAAGTAGTACCTATGCACTTGAAAAATGTTACTGGAAAATATTCCTGAAATACCAAAAACAAGAGAACTTACTTGTATTTAACTGCATTCATGATTGTATGAATCTAAGCAGATTGTGTCCACATATTATAAGTAAGTGTGTTGTGTATCATACCGTAAGCCTGTAGTCAATGACTGTTTTAAAATTAGATCTATTAATCGGTATTAGCTAAATAGTAACCCTTACGTATACTTACTGTGAGGGAATATGAATATTATGTTTATAAATTATATTGTTTGAATATGTATGCATTTATTTACTTTCATAAGCTCCTGATTACAATGTGAATGAATGATGGGTTCCTATACTGTCAAAACCACGGATTTTATTATACTTACCTAGAAAGGTGTTATGTAATTAATAGTCTGTAATCTATAATAAAATTATACTATGTATTAATGTATGTGTACAATGATTAAGTATGTACTTGTGACAAAATGCATTCTCAGATGTAATGCGGTATGCAGTAATTGCAGTATTTACTAAACAATATTGTGAAAGATGAGATTATTCATAAAGATAACAATTTGACGGAGATGTTCTACTTCAAATTCACCGTAGTATTGCAATTTTTGTTGCAAAATGATCTGTGGTCTACCTAATGTAAATATCGGGTATATATTGTTTTGTATTGTATGATGATAATTAACTATTAGGGCAGGTCTGGTAGGTATACTCGTATGTGTCATATTTATGTCGGAATGCAGAATATGCATAATGTGTATATAGCTTGATGTTATGTATTAGTAATATTATAATGTGCACTACTTTGAAATGCGTTATAGATTGAGTCTTACTATAACTTAGAAGTGTCTGTTAAAGTTATAACGATACTAATATATGTCATTAAATAGGCAGCATGAAGTGTTCTTCTAGCTGGAAATTTCGGTACGATGCTGGTGAATGTAATTATATTGCATAAGTTGCGATAATCAATGGATTCTCTGTATGTCCGTTTATCGTGGCATGTGCCATTAGAGATAGTGCATAGTTTTAACATGGAACTGAAACAGTATTTAAATTATGAATGAATGATTAAGTGGGAATTATCTTCAGTGTAGTCCGTTAATGTAATAAGTAAATACATTTAGGGAATGAATGTAGGAGCTAGAAAATTAATTCATCTATGTATATGGTTCATATATTATGTGTATTATACTAAATACCATAAAGATGTACCATGTACCTACAAAAAGCGGATGAGTGATTGAGAGAGTATGTGCCTAAGCGGAGAGCCTGCAAGGTCCAATTATAATGCCAATCTGCCAATTTTACATGAATGGGTTACGTGTTTCTCCTATTTTATAAACCAATGTGCATAATTGCATTGTACAACTCAATTAATTAATTACGCGTCTCACGTCAGAAGCCATCCTTCCTTTGGCAAGATGGAATTTTTCCATTAATTTAATACTAATTGCCAGCTGCAGGCAAACAACTTATCGTGATCACAGAGCCAGGCCCCTCTACTTAATTGTATAAGTCCCTCTTGTCTAGCAGACACAATTTTAATTTGACTTAATAGGAAGCTACGCACTAGCATTAGTAGCATTCGTTATCTCTCTCTTTCCAGAAACATTTTAGTTGAAGGCAATGTTAAAAGTCGAGTTTATGCGTCGTATTTACTTGCTTTTCCAAATTAGCGATGTAGTAATTCGAAAGTAGGCTACATCTATGAATTTTTGAAACATAAAGTTGTACCGGATGCAACAACCAACAGTGAAGTTGTGCAATTAAAATTTGACAATTTACTTTCTCTCATTTGCCCTACTGCTGCTATTCAATTAGTGTAAGAGATAGAAGGGAGGGAAGGATGTTATTATTTCAACGAGACGCCATCCTGCAAGTAAATTCAATTAACGCTGGCAAGTAACTAATACATGTAATTAGTAAGTGTCGTGTTCAGAAATTGTCTCGTAAGTGTTGAAGCATTTAGCTTATTTTAGTATGACCTGATTATAAGATATATTATAACGTGTCTACTTAATGGGTGTTTACTCTAGTTTAGCCATTTTGTGTCATTTGTATTATACAAACATAGGATTAGCGAACGCTCGTAATGGTGATTCCAAATACTGTCTCCTTTTTGATGTGACTACGTGCATACACATACATACGTACCTACCTACTATACTTAAATGGTTATGTACACATTACTTGACTCTTGACACTTTGACTTTGGATACTGTGCAGGCCAACGTCCTCGAATGCCAATTCAGCACAATTTAAAATCCTCTCTAAGACCTTACTTAATTTTCTAATTGCACTATCTTGTACCTTTCTCTAGATTTACCTTAAAACTAAAGAGAGCTTGTTTCGCACTAGTTTTAGTTTAATACTACTGTATCCTGCTATATGAAAATGGTTATAAGGAATCAGTCCTGATAGTTCGAGGTAAATAAGGATACAGGGGCAGAGGTGGTAAATAAGCGTGGCCATAACGCGTAGCAATTAAAAATATTAGGATAGCTTTCTCTGCTTAATTCCAAAACTACCTTTCTTGTACATTTTAATGACATACCTGATTATTTCTTTGGTTGATATAAGACAAAAATGTATTGCTATTTTTTGTACACCTTTGTTTTGTTATTGTAATTTGCTGTATTTGATGATTGTATCAACGTCATTATTTGTATTCAATGTCAAAATCACATATTACCTAAATGTATTGATGTATTTTGTGTACATGTATGTAAATAGGATAATATTGGCGAATGGTAGTGGCTTGCAAGTTGCAAGACACCATTATTGCATTCGCCCATGTTACTTTAATGACGATACGATGTGTAGAACGCAAGGAATATATAAGTACTTTGTAATTGTCGTCAATTGTTTATTGAAATTAAAAAAAGTGCTAATCATGTAATTATGTTTGTAATATAATAATCTTTGATCAAGCTCCTTACAAGACTGGGCTTCTAATTTTAGGAATGCAACGCTGTCTTCATACTATAAGCATTCTATCTAGAGAGTAATCGTCCAAACGTATAACAACAAAATCATCAAAAGAAATGTCATTATTTGCATCATTATCTGCAAACGTATTAACATCGCGTGAGTGATGTGTTTGCTTATTGTTTAATGTACTCTCAAAGGTTACGGTAAAACAAGTGCAGTGTCTGCTATCCACTGAATAATGAGTAACATACTAGTACCATGTCCATAACAGTGTATTAAGTCTTTTTGTGCATATTCAAATCAAATCAATATGCGTATCCTACGTGAAATGTTACCATTATTGCCACTAACGTATTTACTATAATATAGTAGGCTTGATTTAGTTGTGAATTTTATTAATTTATTTGTCTACTGGCCATTGTGACAGTTTCTACAGTGCATCTGGATACTAACGTAGATACCTACTATGTAATAATTAGCTATTTATTATTTATTACTCATAGAAAGATGGTCACGAAGGGTATTGCAGCTCTTAGCTTGATTCTATGTACTAATGTTTGTTGGAACGATACGTTACGCCACACTGACCACTGAAATCAAATGTTTAACTGTTTAAAATAATAATTTTTCCTAAATGCGTGGGGTCGGTGTCCCATTGTTATTGAACGCAGCGAACTATTTAATTTAAACCGTTTTTCTAAAGAAACAACTACAATTTGTGTAAATTAATGTTACAATTGTATCTGTGTCTGTGACATAACCATTTACGCTAGCTCTGTGAAACCATTATGCATTACTAAAGTGCAGTATGAACGAAATATTTACTAGTTCACAACCTAATTCTCTTATATCATAATATTATGCGTTTAACTTTGGTAAACACGTTCGCCAATCTTTTATCAGTACTTTCCCCAAAAACTTTACAAACATATTCGCTAATTTTGCTTTGTTAAAGCAGGTGAAACTTTTACCTGAAGTTAGTATATATGCAAAGAAATATTTTGTGAACTGGTTTATATTTTTTCGTAGTGTGTTATGAAATGCAATTGGTACCTAGAGTACCTACTACTGTAGTTAGTTCTGAAATTATGTTCATTACCATATGCATAGATAATGGTGTTTAATAAGAAATATATATTATTATAATACATAATATTAAATGTATTATCAAACTACAGTAGAATCTAAACTGGTGTAAATAAGTAAAACAGCAACTGTATCATTTTGTGCTTGAGAAATAAAAGTTGAAAAAATTAATCTGGTCGCTTCGTTGTTTAGCATGTAATACTAGCAACTATGTACATCTCTGTTGTATAATATGCTATCTACATAGGTAGTATAATGTGTAGGTATTTGCTTTCGTTATCAACTCCTTTGTTATGATAACAATGATAATATTTATTGTCATTTTATCATTCATAACACTACTGTTACTGTTATTGTTAGGAAAGAACTTCATTTCACTTGGGCTTCCCTAATAGACCCCACTCACTACTGATGCTCGTAAACTCGTAAATCATAACTCATAATTAATTATGCAAGCATAACAGTAATAATAATCCAGTCTCTGGAATTGAAACATTGATAGCTCTGTTTGGAAATAATGTTATAGGAGCTTATTTCTCATGTTGTAGAAATAAAGGAAGCACTGAGAAGAAGGCTCACCACCTGTGTTTAGCAGGCATCGGTAGAATTCTTTCATACACCCATATCTGATAGAATACATCTCCCTGATCATTTTTGATTAGGACAGACTTCCAAAAAAGTCAATAGGGTGGCCCCTATGCGGGGTCAAAGTAGGCTTTTAGCTACTTTTTTCCATAAAATCTCGATAACTAGAGTGACAGATTAGCTACGAAGTTGAAACCAGTGCCATTTGACTTCCGCTAAAATGTAGATGACGATAGGCATTAATAATGCTTTCACCCCTTCTGGGGTACACCCACCCCTACCCCAAAGTGGTCAGATTTTGTTCATATTCACTAGAAATGTTCAACAGACATCTCTAATTTAGATCTAAACATCACATAAATGTTGCATGTAATTTACTTCGTACATTACATATAGTATAACTTACCCAAAAGTCAAGGATCGACAAAGAATTGATTTTAGTAATAAAAAATTAGTAAAAATGTTTTGCCAAAATTGACGTATAGAACGTAGGCTGATTGGGCTTAGGCTTAAAACGTTTGGAAGGGCTTAGGGCTTTACCATAGGACGTAGGACGTAGGACATCTGGGCCTACCCTAGCCGTAACAGTACTAGAGGGGAAACATCATTTTATTATGATATCTGCCAAACAATTTTGGTAGCCATTTTGACTCAGAATTCTAATGATCACATATTTCAATGATTAAAGAGTAATAAATTAATATAATATAAGCGAATAAATCAACAATTAAGTTCTTATATAAGAATTAATGTTAGTAATAAACTAAAAAAAACTTAATATTAAATTTTTGTTTTATAGTCTGAGTACAAGTGAGAGTATAATATGGTAATTGAATCACGAATCACAGAAACTACGATTTCATTAATAAGAGATTTGGGTATTCGAAATTCTTTTATAAATGTAGCGAAAAGAGAAGTAATAGTTCCACGAGCTCCTATGAGAAGTCCAATGATTTCAACTTTTTCAATAGAATATTTTGCTTTGAAATAATTTATTGCTGGTGCATATTTCAATTGTTTTTCCAAATTGACATCATTGGGTTGGGTCTCAGAAGATTCCATACGGATAGTTGGATCCAGGATGTATGCATCGTTAGTCAATTTATTTTTTACAAGAATATCAATTCTTCCGGTTGAGCCATTATCCATAATGCAGTGAAGTTCTTCATGTACTTCCCATTGGTCAAATTTTTTGAGTTCATTTGCAATTAATGTTCTGACTTTGTTGTGACGATAGTTGCGCAAAAGCTCACCTTTAGGGCATTTTCCAATGAACATGAGCTAAGGTTTCTTTCTCAATGTGGCAATGGCGACATTGGTTGTTCTCAGAAGATCTTCCAGGCACTGCTCTTACCGCTGCTACGTTACAATTCATCTTTATAATTGTAGCCCATTCAGAGGATGATAGACCGGATGAGGATGACATCCATTTATTAGCAATAGGATATTCTTTAAAAAGAGATACTCCATATCCTTTCTGTTTCAGACTAGCCCATTCCAAATAACTCATTTCACGAAGATGATTTCGGATTTTCTTGGTCATGTCAAATATTTTCATCTTACCAAAGATTGATTTTTCAACAACTTCAATATCTTTAATATTCAACATATCAAGGCATTCTTCTTTCTTACTCTGGTATAAAGAAGTAAATTCTTTTAGATTCTGAGTATTGCTTTTGATAATCTGATCATAAGATCCGTATCTCTGGATATACGCTTCCCACTCCATTTTTATGAGCTGAAGTCCTTTGCATTTGTTTATAGAGTACAGCATAGCCGATGGAGTGTCAGCAGGTAGTCCTATAATTTCTTTGATGGCACTACGAATCATTTTGTCACAAGATTGAAGGAACTTAGTTCTTATGCTCTTTAAAGCTGCTCACTGCTAAGATATCTTCAATTGCACAATCAAAATTATTTATTTTAATTATTTATATCCTTACTTTTGCCTACTGCTATGGAATAACAAACTTCTGCATTAAACCACCTGGGTATTTGTTTACACTTTGCAGTTAACGCCAACTTTACGAAACGGTTCTGTTATGTGTTCTCGCTTTCCAATTCGCAAGTGCAGTAAACGCGGTAAATATCGGATATCTCGTATGCGAATACGTGAATTGGCCCAATGAATTATTATTTTGTAAATATTTTCGTTATTCTGAAAGATGAGGCACAAACATAACATTATATTTACCTTTCTCCT
>JABASI010000438.1:0-39097 GCA_019776505.1 Tomocerus nigrus | reverse complement strand
ACCATTAAATGTCGTAAGTAGAAGTATGCAAGGTACCTTAATGTATTCAGTCCTTGCTTTACACTTCAATTGCATTATATACATATGAGTTTTTAAGTTTACAATAATTTCTATTTGTTCCTGGAAGGAAATCCATAACTATATCTACAGATTAGTGGGAAATTAATGTATTCGTTAATGTTCTAATAAGCATCTGTCGTTTTCCTGGAAATAATTATTAGTCTCAAATATAAAATTGTCCATGTATGTACCATCATGCAGCGACAGTGAGATGATTAATCTGATTTTTGAGTGTTGAGTCATGCTCAGGTAAGTTGAAATGAGACATGAATATATTAGCATAAATTAAGCAAGTATTGAAACAATGGGGCAGATGAGAATATCTGCGTAATTCTATTGAGGTGAAATAAAAGTTCTAATTTTTTTGAATATTTATGAATAGAATTAAAAAAGCAAGTAATCTAGTGACAAAACATCACGTATTTATATCGTTGAAAGAAAAGGAGCATTGAGAACAAATCGTATGAGAAAATTGTAACTTAAAGAGATTTTCCCTATGGCTATCCAGCTGTAGTAGGTACTTGGGGATTCATCTGAAAAGCAGTGCTAGTCAGTCAATAGAAGATTTAGGAAGAAGGATGCCTATGATTGGGCAGTGACATTCTCGAAATCTCAAACCGGTTTTGATTCCTCGTCATTTTTACATTAGATGTGAATTTCTGTAGGACAGAGGAAGAGTTATCATCGTTTCTGTATTACTTATCTTAAGTAGGTACATGCATATATTATTACATTGTCCAACATTAGAGTAAATGTTGGATTGAAAAGAAGGGAGAATGGAGCTAGAGCGGTATTATTCTATTTCGCTTACCTTGCTTTAGTTTAAGAATTAAAAGGAGATATTTATGAATGTTAGATTAGTTGAAAAAGAGTATTGTACTTAAGATTACACGGGTTTCATCATCTTTCATTCTTTCTCGTGTCTTCAAAAAGAGCGAGCCGGCTCGCGCGGCTACATCCATATTCACGACGTTCTCATAGTCAATAGTCCAGTTTCAATCGTAGTTTAATAGTAATAAGGTTGACGTGGAAGATGAGAGCAGAAAGAGAGTCTCTGTCCAGCTTTGACTAAATCTCCATGCGAGAAGGACTAAAAAACAGAACAAGTTCAATACAAAAGATTTTTATGTATAATAGGCTTAATAATGTCCGATGCATACATAAGTAGTTCCTTCATTTTTTATTTAAGAGCATGATGAAGCAGACCCAATTCACTCCCATAAATATTATCTCATCCGACCCGTCCTACATAAAACTCTCTGCCCTATGCTCTGTTTTACATTCAATTCATTCTAATTCAATTCAACACAATTCATGTATTTATCATTCAAGCAACATTGTCTTGGCACATATGCATCATGAACCTAGAAACAGTATGCATTACCTTCCCTCACAATAGATACAATACACTCTTTCTATTTCTATAGATAGCTCATGTATTTATAAACATGTTTGTGTATCATAATTGTTAATTCTGATTGTCCATGATGACAAGGCTGGACTGATTGCTAAAGAATCTCCTTTCAGTCTCTGTCCCTTTATTTTAATTCCTCTCTTCATCCGCCACACACATTCATGTGACCATAAATATTTTAACTTTCTATTCTCTACCTCTACAGCTGTTTCTTAATTTAATTTAAATTATTTTTTTGCAACTAGCATTATTTCAAATGGTTACCTCGAATTGATCTATCATCCAATGTAAAATAAATTTTCAAAAATTTCAAAGAAATAGATCGACGCAAAATAAATGATATTAAGATTAAATAAATCATGTAAAAACATGAGGAAACTGTAATAAAATCTAAATAGTAAGAAATTGAAACGCCTTCAAGAAAAGGAGGAAAGTTAGTTAATGTCAGCAAGTAAAGTAATTGTTTTGCGTAGACATTACTGTATAGTTATTTGAATGGAAAATATTTTAGTTGCCAAATGAAATCGGCAAGAAAAATGCGAGTGTTGTCGTGTGTGTATTTATGGTGTAGTGTATGGAGTATAGGGAGTAGTAGAGTGGGAGCATTGTGTCAGAGGAAATTCGCCGCATTACACACTTGTAACAAAGAGTTGAGTGAATAGTAAAATGCATTAGAAAATTAGGAATAGAGATCGACAATAGAGAACACAATACAACATTCCAGAAAAGTGTGGCATGGTGCGCTGGTATTTTTCTTGAGGCTTGGCTCCTGCCGAAGACAAGAAAACTTGAGTCTGAATCTATTAAGGTTGTAACTCTTATAGCTAATAGATTGCCTAGCTAACATATAACTACTGCTACTTATAGTACATTTATCCTATCTCTAACTCACTCAACTAACGAATCAACTATTAAACTAAAGAATTTAACAAGTGCGCATATAACGAAAGGAATGGAGAGGGAGATAATCTACAACTACATTGCATTCTATTGAATTCGACTTGTGTTTGTAGTGTTGCCGAACAAAGCACAAGGTAATAACTATAGAAGTAGTTTAAGTTGAGCTCTGAACGACAAGACTAGACCGACCAAACGAGACGAGACCACTGACTGTTGATGCGAATGCCGATTTCTAGTCCTGATTTCATTTCAATAAAATACCTACCATACAAAATACTCACTAACGATAATACACACATCCCTTAACTATTTAGGTACAAATCTATAATAATAATAATAATACGAGATCTTCTATACCTGATGATATCAGTAAGGGATTAAAGAATGGCATATGTATACATGTGTGTATATAGTATACGTAAAGAGTGTTTGTAGTAATGCACTTTTATCTTATAGATACTTACTAAGCATATGCAAAGTATTTGTACCTTATTTATTATGACAGAAGAAGAGGAGTCAGAGAGCAACAATAGAGTCGTAATAACTTCATAGCTAAACTCATTCACTTCAACTTCATTACAATGCATATGCGTCAAATTCCTTCCACTGGAATCTCTAACGAACAAGTTACAACGACCTAAAACAAACAACTGTTTTTATCTCGAATTCTACATCTGCTACTAACCATTTTACATTAAATTACAGAAAAAGGCAATAGATAATTTAGTTCCTGTGTAACGTCCTCTATGCATAACCATAACGAGTCAGATGCAATGCAAATCCCAGAATTACAGACATTCACATCAACTACATACACTACTGTTTCTTAAAAATGCCTCTGCAAAACTATTCTTTTTTATGGACACTACTTATTGTCTTCACTGCACAATGTATTTCACTAATTGCGTCTTCCTTCGCCTAACTATTACTACCACAAAGCAGTTAAACATTAACAGCGAATCTTACCACCTGAATTAATTAAAAATTCATCAATATGAATAGTCAGTGAGATAAATTATAAGGTATCTGCAATTTACTAAATAAAAAGTTTTAAAATGAATGTTTCTAAGAATAGCGATTCTGCGAATGCCAATCAAATAGTTAAATGTAAAAAATAAGTATATTTGAATCAAAAGCTGATTGTTTTGCAATACTCGACGGTGACTGTATGTATTGTTATTTGTTTTCAGAGGTAGGAGCAGAGTTTGAAAGGCTTTAAAATTGCTTTACATTACAAGTGTGTGGATGTTATGATTTCATTTGAATTGGTTAGATCAGGAATGCTATTTGTTCACATGTTGTGTGTAAGAAAGGTAGTTGTTTTACGAAAGGAGAAAAGTTACATTAAGTTTTGCATTATTTGTATTTGATTTTGTTTGTGTGTTGGGATGAAATCTGTGAGCGAGGCGAGAGTGAGGAGCGTCATACATACAAAAGTATTTTGAACAGAATGCTAATACGGGTTGAATCATTTCAGAAGAGATACAATACGTGTGACATCGACCCCCTTGAGATCACGGCAGGTATCTGGTAGCAGGAATTCTGCATAATATCTCAAGTCTGGCGCGTGTCACTTCTCTCTAACGATCAAATATTCTTATCAAATTATTGCTCCGTGTCCTTTCTTCTCCTTTGGGTTGTCTTGTTACACAAGTTAAGTTAAGTCACCCACTGAGTGTAGATTGTGCCACCTAAAATCCTATGGGCAACTCGAGTTCACATATGGAAATTCCTTGTGCCAGTAGAAAAGTAAATCTTATTGTGAGCTACGCTCGTTGTATGTAAATGATATTTTCTGAACCAATTGCCATACACAGGCTGACAGACGACTCTGTCCACGTTCTTGTCTAAACCATCTTATTACATTACCAATATAGTCTACCTTGTGGCATCACCTTTCACTATTAGATAATTTATTAAAAATCCAACATAGTTTGCTACTGTTGAACCTTCGGATAAAAAAAAATGTACATGGGAATGCTAAACTGTAGGAAAGGAACATATCATCAATCTTGTAACAAATCGTCGCTTTAGCTATATGCTACGATGTAATGTGCTCAAATTGAGCCATAGCTAAACTGATAGGTAGCTAACTAAAGTAAATTGTTGAGACAGCTCACTCACGCAGCTATTATCTCGCATTAAAACCCGGTGAAAAATTGCACACACTAAATATTCATTTTGCCTAATACAAAATCGTCAGAGACTTAGCACAAGTTAATGGATGAAGAAAAGTTCAATAAATTCCCGCCTACCACGCAAATTATCTATCTTTCTATTGAAAGGTTATAAACTGGTTTCCTACTATCATTAGTTAACGTTTAAATGCATTATTAGAATTATTATAGTGAAACTTTTAAAGTAAGAGACTAACAGAGGCATTTGAAAAGGATGTAATAGGGACATTGCTATTCTCTGTAACTTTATCAGGTTGACTTGACGTGGCTCGACTCTATAGAATTAAAGAATAATGGATAATTGTATAAATATGTGTACGAGTGAACATACAAAATACAGCAGCAACCAATTTTCTAGCTACCTCTTTACTTTTATCCAAGTAATTTAGGTTAAACTCAATTGTGAAATTGTAAATTGCTGTTCTTTCTGCTGATTGCTTCCTATAGTTGGTAACCTCTAGAGCACAATAGAACAACACAACAGAAAACTATTTTCATTTGGCCCCATAGATAGTATACCTGTAATAGTCCTCCTCATATTATTTCGTTCCGTACTTTGAACTGTCTATAAATTACTGTAGGCAAATATGTAGGCATTTTTATATAAGATTCTTATAACTCGTATACATCAGTATAAATAACTAGGATATATATATGCCCGTTGAATATTAGTGTGCTAGGAATTGGCCTTAACTTTATTGCTGTCTACGAAATATGTGAGTTGTGAGTTCGTCTCCTTAGGTAAACTCCCCAGTCTCTCTCTCTCTCTTTCCACTCCACATATAAATGCATGTATGCTGTAAGAATGTAAAGAAATAAGGCTATGAGTTTGCATTAGAAGTTTTAGTTGAACTAACTAGTCGGCTCACGTTGATTTAGCGAGTTGATTGGTGGAAGGCTTCTTCACATACATTATTAGAACTGCCTGCAGAGAAATTATTATGTATGTATTGATTGGTTGATTTAATATCAGCCGAAGACATTTAAACATGAAGATGGTGGAGCGTTCTCTAAAGCTATCATTAAAAGAGCCACTACTTAAAATCAAGAGTTAATCTAGAGCTAGGGCTAGAGCAATTTATTTAAAAGTCTTGATGCGAATGGCAAATAAATATGAGTAATAATTGCCTTCATATTATAGCCTCCCTCCACTCCTCTCAGAACCCTTGCCAAAAGGTAGACGAAAAGGAGGAAAAGTAAGTACTCATTTCAGTGCATAGCTTCTATGATTAAACAGTTTTCTGCTCATGCAAAGTTAGGGTGACTAAATGCTTTCCTCTTTCATGTTAGAGAATACTTTAATGGAATTGGTCATTTATTATAGTATTTTTAATCAACTGTCTTACGAAAGCTTCATTGTTTATAGACAGGAAAAACGTTAATGTTTGCTTACACACAAATGACTCAAGTATCGATCCCATTTCTAAAAGCTATGCCTTTACATTATAATATTCATTACCGCACCTGCATTGCTTTCCTTTTAGTCCACAGCAAATCTAATAAATGCCATTTCCTAGTAGTAGTCCTACAGAGAAAATTCTAGATTCCTACTACGTAGAAGTAAGTACCTGATATTTAATAGTCATTAGTTGAATAACATAGCTAGTCATATTTATCTCTCTTAACCTGGATTTCATTTAATTCCCATTCTTATTAGTGATTCAACCGAGTTGAATATTTTATTGTTTACAATAACCCTTACGGTATAATTATTTAATTATACTCCTCCAATTCTACTTTATGGTCTTGTACGACTAAATATTTAAAATGTCTACAAAAACAGGTTGATATTATACAAGGTATAGTACCTAGTCGAAATAAATACAAATATTGGCTACCTAGAATTCCAAAGGACGCCAGCGAAAGGATTTGGACTCATTTAAATCCAAATAATATCATTTAGCTCACGCTGATCATAGCGTAGAACTGTTTTAAGACTACAATCTTAATTTTTTATCATTCCTCCTAGCTATGTATTTAATAGTAGACAGAAGAGTCATACCACCCATCGAATTGTTTTCCATTCCATTGTAATTCACAGTTTGTGTGTATTAATATTGAATTGCAGAGCAATATGTGGCTAATGGTGGTAGGACTTTAATTTTCTAATATTTTTCTCGGAGCAGGGTTCAGTTGGAGGACAGGCACGATGAGCTAACGATGAGCTAAACGAGATAATAATACAAAAAACAAAAACATTTATGTACTTAAGAGAGAGTAGCAGGGATTCTAATCAAAGGCTTCCATATCCTCATCAGGAGGATGATGGTTACTGAAGTCGACAGGGGGTGAGCCAAGCATCAAGCCAAGGAAAATGACTAATGAGCCACGGCCCTTTTCTTGATAATCCTAATTGTTAAATTGTATTAAATATCATATCATATATATCCCAGGAGTTGGCCATCATAAACAGGATTTGTAATGACTGGACTGTAAACCCGACGTGGCGTGGCTATCATCAAACAGCTAAATGAATTTACTTTAGCAGTAAGTAATACTCAGACACATGGGCTTTCCGAACTGTTGTCAGTGCACCTGCACACACGACCCACCTAAACTAAAGAGCCTATTCCTTATTACTACGCTTTATAAGTGATTACAAGTTATAGAAGACAGCCTTGTGTCTTAATGTTCCCTTTAGTTGCCTATTCCAACGGGAAATACCTATAGCAAAAATTGTTTGTTAGTTGATCTCATATTTACTATATAGGTATGTGCGTGTATATATGTTAGATTTTCTTTTCCCTATTTCATCCAAAGTTTGAGGCTACGCAATATTTGCTATAACGTTTACACACTTATTGCCGATCTACTTTCATCTGTCTGCATTTCTCCACCGTTGGATTGCGTGAAGACATTAAGCATAAAGCTCGTGCTCTCTCCCTGTACATTCAACTTTATAGGTTGATGAAGAAAAAAATATGTGCTTTGTTGCTAATACTTGGATTCACAGCTTCGTCTCACTTAAGTACACGTAGCATATCAAACGACTCTATATAGTTTGAGCACTAAAAGTGGAATCCCCTATAATGGCTTATGTTCATACTTCAGTTAGCTAAGGAAGACTAACAACAAGTATGAAGAAAGGAAAAACTTATATTATTTCATAAGACATGCATAATACTTACACGCTCCTAAATGTACATAGCCATATAGCAAGTAGGGACTTTAGGCACTAGTAGATCCCTGGAATACGTATAGAATATTAGGCGAGATGAGATTTAGTTTAGGTCCAACCGGGACTGAATCAAAGTGGCAAAGGCATCGCATCACAGGTCGTCGAGTTAGTTGGCAGAGAACTCATACAAGCTAATCCTTAAAAAATTATGACAGCGTACTTTATATCAATTTAGCTGTCAGTGTTAATGGAGACTTAGTGCTCAAATCAAAGTCACTAGGATTAATTCCTTCTTCTTAAATGAAAAGTCAAAGTGAAGGCAATTTGGGCGAGCGTCTCGTCTGCTTTAAGCTTACTCTCTCTCTCTCTCTCTCTCGCTTTCCTAACTTCGGCTCATCTACCACCACTATGTATGCAGCTCTGCGTAAACACACGGGTAACACATTCTTCCCTCCATAATACAACCTAATGCTGTCTTACTAGGATATTAGCGGCATAACCATACATTGAACTCTTCACATACCTCCACAATACTTCCCGTTCCTTCTTTGCACATCTTTTTCGGCCAATATTGGTTACAGCTATCCTAGCAACATTTATTCAAAGAACTTAACAATGCAGAATATGACGAGGACTTTTATTTATTTTGTGACAGTATAAAGTTGCATGTATTACGTTATGTCTTCCATCGGTAACAGAACACGACTAGACCGAAATATCTATAATATCTCTAATATCTAATATATATTATTTTATAAATTATTCGGGGAGATAAAATAATTAATTACGGAAAATAAGTTTCTCTTTTACAGTTTTTCAATGAATTTGAAAATAAAAAAGGATGGAAAAATTCAGAGAAAGAAATTGGTTTCTGTAATGCTTTATTGTACTAATTTAAAATTAATGAATGCACAAAATGTAATATTTGAACCCGAAATGCAAAAATGGGAAGAGAAATATTCTCTTGCTATATATAAAACTATAATAAGTATAATTTCGAGAAATGTTCGTACAAATGTACAGTATATATTATAGTAGTAAGGACAAGAAGTGATATGTATTTATGTGTTTAGTGATGTTTATAAAGGAGTTGGGAAGAATAGTAATATATTTTCACCTCGTAATAAAAGGAGATAAAAGGGCTGGAAATAAGTTTTCTCCGAGACTTGTATACGACAATATAAATTAAGCGTCCGTATGTTAGTTATGCAATAAAATCTTAGCAAAGGCAGACAATATTATCGCTGAGAACTAAGAAAGTAATGTAACAATTCTTTTTAGTTCGTTCCGCAGTCACGGATGGATTTGGTTACCTCTGCTATGCAATGTAAGCAATAGTAAATCGCAGCCAATATACAGAGAGTAGTCTGGGATGTCTATAGAGCAGGATCATTATATTTGTTCGTGTGCCTTGCCCGAGTTCAGTGGATTTGAGCTGTTCTGTCTTGTCGCCGTGACTTTCGGTGGATACGCAACTGTGCCAGATGGGACGATACTAAAGTCTTGACATTTGCAAAGATCTGTGACTGTGACGCTAAATTACTCTCATTATTTAAACTCTCCGAGACTCATTTGCCAACAATATTTAACCCTTTTCTTTGGAAAAATACTTTGAATCACCATTAAGATAAGGTCGCGTCGGTACATCTATCCACATAATTTTACTTGTTCCCTAGTTGCACAGATAAAAGATGAGAATGGAAGTAAATATTGAAGAAAATCGTTTAACTTATTATGTACCTACCGTGCAAACAGAATTATGTAACAACTCCCGAGTATAATAATATAGTCAGCAGTACTACGAATACCATTGTAAACGTAAGTAGCATTAGCGTCTATACACAAATAAAATTACAGATACTATCTAAGTAACTTCCGTGGCACTGTAGAATATCAATATCCGTCGAAGCTACTTCGTATATAGAATTGAGAGGAAAATATTTAATCTATTACGTAACATAAAGGAAATGAAGGTGAGCATTTGCATGAAGTCTACAGTAGGTAATGCTAGTATGGTTGAGAGACGCTCTCATTAGAATCGATTTATTTGAATTTCCTCGTGTCACGGATTATGCAATAAAATTATGTTGGAAATTGGTAAAATTAAAATGGATAATGTAAAACGAGTAGTTCTTGCATTAAGAAATGAATGAAATATTTGATGGGGGATAATAAAGAAAGGGAGGCTTAAATAGTGCAGGAATAGAGCGAGGTAGCGAGTGAGCGGCATGGCAGAAGTTACTATAACCAAATTAGATTAAAAGGTGAAGGAAATTGAGAGGATAATGAAAGATATTACGGATCAATGCTTATGAATGAGCCTTCTCTTCCCGTCTAATTGACTGAGAAATATTGAGAATAATTACCCGATTAGCATAATGGCCAAGGAATTTAGGTTGAGTTGAAGTTGAATTATAATGCTCAATTGAATTGAATGAATGCCTACAACAAATAGATAGCTAGAGGAGCTAAAAACTAAGTTGCTGACGTCACAGAGAAGTAGGAGAAGTAGGTAGTAATAGTTAGACAGAATAGTTAATATTTTCTTATAAGGCCAGATATGTAATGGCATTTGGGTGGACTTGATGTACCTACTATCAATTATTCTGCTAGGAGGCAGAAAAGCTCCAGAGAATTATTATGCACGTAACTTTAGAGGCAGACACATAGCTGGTGCATACCTCTCCAGCCTTATCTCTGAACTTAAACTATTCGATTGGCTATATGTATGCATACCAGATTTAAACTTGGCTTTACATTACACATCAGCTAATAATATAAAAGATATTTTATGAAACTCGTCAGTGAGATTCTCAAGTCAAGTGGTTGACTGAACCGGAGTGTCTGAGCAAGTAAGTAAGTAGTATTTTAGAATCTCTCTCTCTCTCTCTCTTCTCGCAGGTTGAATATGTTTGTGTGAATGAAAAAGTGGAGTGATAGGAAGTGTATAGTTAGTTAGTGAGAGGAGATAGATAAATAGATGAATTGAAATGATTCCATATGGTAATGTATGAATGTCTGTTATATGAGTAGCAGTCGTAAAGTGTATGTATTTCTAGAAAATGAAATCTAGAGCCCACCTGAGGCATAATTAATGAATTCCTCACCGGCCTTTTTTCCACACTGAGGGGGTAAAAGGGCAAAGGAATGTATTTAATTTAAGGCGTGGGCATGACAGGCATAGAGACGCTGCTTAATCGCTCATGCATTATGAGGAAGGATTCTTTTCACTTCTCATTCTCATTGTGGTCACCAGACCAGTACTCACTTGAACATCATCGGACGGATCACATCCAGATCCAGCATTAACCACACCACACACACAACAGAACAGAACAGACGCTTAGATTATTATACGTGCGTACCTACTCGCCAAACTATTACTCACTAACAATAAGCTAAACTAAGGAATAGCTTACCTAGTTAGTTATAGCTGTCACTAATAAAAACTGCCTTCTACATCTGTCTATGTTGATTACAAACACAAAGCTGCTACACTCACCACCATTACATACTTTTCCCTTACTATTTAGTGCCTTGTGCCTATAAATGATAGTTTCCCTTATTAAAATGTGCATTTTATCTGTAGGATATTATGCAAGAGCTGTTGTTAATACTTACACACTCAGCTAAAAGTATTATAATAGAAAGGAATGAAGAGCTTCTTATGGGAATTTCGTCGCCTAAGACAAGTAAGAAGATGTCTTGGGTTAATCTTACCCAGGACTCCCCTCTGACACTCAGGATACGAAAATATGTATTTATTTTTCCTAAATAAGATATCTTTTCTGTCTAAAGCTCTTATTTTATTTCTTGTCCACTAAACTCACTCACTCTTCTCCTTTTTTCTTGAGATGAGCATGAATTTTTCTCAAATAAATCGCCATATACAGCTGCCTTGTGTATTTAACAGGGTATTATATACTTAGACAGTATAAAATTCTTGTGTTTAGTCGAAAAGGTTGAGAAAATGAGAATTCATCCTTTCCTATTGTAACAGAATAAAAAAAGAGATGTGAATGTGACCCAGTCTGGTAAGGTACATGGCCCTTTCTTAGTTAATTATATAAGATTAGACTGTTGTGTGGCTTGGCCAAGTTTTTTAGTCTCGGACATAAAAGCTTGGAAATCTAAGCTTAACCTGACAAGTTGACTTGAGCAGGCCACGCCAACCAAAGCCAAGCCAACAAGTAGAAAATTGTTCAGTCAACTTAGATTAGTTTGACGTTCTACCGAGTGTGTCAACTGGACGTCGTGACTCGTGAATCCCTCACATCACATTGGGAGCGACGGCCAAGAAAAGTTACATAACTCCTATTCATTTGTCACAATGTTTGTACGTATCTCTAATCTAAGTTAGATACGTAGTATACATATATAGCTACAGTGTACTAGAACCCTGCTTTCTCATTATATCCGAATCTCGCTGTTTTATCATTACATAATAAGCCGAGTTTATAGTCTTCCCTTCACATTTTTAAAGGGACTGGAGAAATTATTCAGATAAAAAAGGTTGAGAGTGAAGTTGAATTGATTTCATGTGTGTTTCTCTACGAAATGAATAAGTGTTGGCTGATTACTCTCTCTCTCTCACCATGTAATATTCAAGATTATGCACTAAGGAAGAAATATTTAGTGGGGATTTCCATCTATGGGATCCACATTCATTAGTTAGACATGGACAAGAAATTTTCTGACAATTACAAAGGAAAATATGGAAGTGCAGTGTGATATTATGTATGAGATGCGATATGAAGCAATGCGTCTTTTTCTTGCTGAATCACGACCACATGAAGCAAACAATGTAGTCGGACGAAGCTCGTCGACACGACTTAACTGTTAAGAGGAGCAGAGAGCTATAGATTTTCTAAATAGTCTTAGTAGAGCAATAAGGAATTGTGTAGACTAAAGAGTAAAGCTATTAATATTAGTACTAGCAGCAGGTAAGTCTTATTAAAGATGATTATTTAACTGAGGCTAATGTGTGTGAGGCATTCATTAAAGTCCAACTCAGGTGGGCTGTTTTCTTCATCTGTGCCCTGCCTTGATTTGCCTACCTTTTCATTTATCCTCCAGTATGTTATTGTGTCTATGTAGAGCTGTATTGACTAAAGGCAGAGTCTTAACGAGCTAATCGCTTCAATCATACTGCATTAATCAAAATCCCTAATCCATCATCTCCTATGGGGCTCACCCTTGACACGACCTGGACAGGGGGTCTTCTTCCAAATTGTTCACATGGACGAAAAACTAAGAAAAAATCTCTGTCTCTCTTGTCACGACATTTCTGTGAATGCGACTCTTTCTCGTGTATCTTTTTCGAGAAATAATTCCACTCTGTGGCCATTATCACACTCTGATGGTTGATCTTGGAGCGAACGATAGGAAAATACAGCTCCTCCACTCAGATACAGAACAATAAGAGTGTTTTGTGTAATGTGATATTAGAGAAGAATTTCCGCTCTTTCCACCGCTGCTCAATAGTCAATATTGTTCACACTCACGCATTTGCATGACACTTATCGTCATAACATAATGCATACGTGCATGAATGTCTGAACTATAAAATGAAATTTATTTCATTGTGAGTCAACTTGAGTGAGATACGGATTGTGCCATTGTACGACCATACAAATAATAGAGACTAATGCTAAGTACTGCAGATGAAACACGAGAGAAATTATATCATCGGAATAAGACCAGAGTTTTGTGGAGATGAGTGAGGGACTTGACTAGGCAAATGTAATGAAATGAAACTATGTACGTACCTCTACTAGCTCAATAATACTCTAACTATGCATGTGTAATAATGATGAAAGTCATTCAGATGAGATATGATTTTCTTTTACACAGCTGCCTATTATCTCGATTGATTTTCCTTTGAATTTCAAGAGCATTGATCTTCTGACCCAAGAAATCAAGTCAGAACACAACACAAAACTTACTCGCATTCCTCCTTTAAATTGCCGATTGAATAGGGATACTCTCTCATACGTGTCTGCCTCATATATTATCATTTACTATGTAAGTATATTTATCTATCTCGTTTCAGTCCTAGTACAACTTTAGATACCTCATCAATCTGATCAACTAAAATATGAGCATATTTGTACGTAGACTCGATTAAAATGGATTGCAGGAATCTAGTTTCAACATTTTTATTCCATTTTAGCAAGTTTCACACAGCTGGTGTGCTAATAAAGTCAAAACCGTCTCCGGCTAACTTCTCCAATACACTTACTAAGGGAAAAGTCGAAAATTTTATGAAATATGATACAACATTGCAGCATTGTATCATGTTTCGATTGTATCATAAACGTGTACTTATTAGCCTTCCACACACCTATGTCCCTATCCATGTAGATATTTATGTTGCACATTGCAAAAAATATTAATGCAAATTCTAGGCAGCTTATGCCTAAACATTTCTTTAACTGCTAATAGCACGGGCAAATGTAGTTACAAAGATATATCTCGCATTTTCATTTCATGCTCCTGAGTTTACATTCTTCAGCCCGTTTTCAGTGGCCATTATTTTGATGTTGCTTTCGGGCCTTTCCTCTTTTAATCGAAATCAACTTAAACGTGCTGTTTAGTAGCACTATTCGTTGCAAATACATTAAAATCAGGTACCAATAGTTATCCATTGGTATTTATATGAAGTCATATAAATTAGAATTTCATTTTAATTAAATGTTTATATCCATAATAAAGCAGATCAATGGAATACATGGTGGTCGCTATTTTCTTTTAATACAAACATAAAAAGTCCAAGATTTTCAAAAAATTAATAAATCAACCCATTACATTTTAAATGTATATAGGTAGGTATGAACAATGCTTTTGATGTGACTGTCTATAGCTACCTATACCCACTAGGTGTAGGAAGTAAATTATTGGTATGCATATTTATTGGACTTATATAACATTGGGTATGTAATTATAATGTGCCTATTTATTATTTTGTCGGGGAAGAGAGACCAGAAGCAAAGTTGACATTGACTTATGCATTGCCCACAGTTATTTGGAAACTCATTGAGGACGCTTGCTTGAGAAATTAGTTGGTGCGGGAAACATTTACATATCCCTCTCACTTGCTGATGCATTATACGATTATGTTCACCTAATTCTCCGTCCCCTTTATTCTATGGCATCATTACTGAAAACGTTTCAAAAGGTTTGCCCCACTATGCATAACATAATCTTCCAGGCACGAAAATACGCAGTAGTTAATGTACATCATAACTTGTATGATGTATTGTTTGTGGTAATGCAAAGAAATTAGAACAGCGTATGGCTGAGTATTTTCTGAATATCTGTAGATTTTATCTGGGAACTTATATGAGCGTATGTGCACAATCCATTTACATGCTTTGTGTTGGTACATATGGCATACGATAACATAAATATTTGACGTAAATAAGTATATAGTTGGAAATAAAGATTTTCTTGTGCCTTGAAAACATTTGCGACCCGGTTAGGTATATACTACAAAGTCTGTAATGTTATATATGGCCTTATTATGCAAGTAGCTAGCAGGTTTTGTCGTTCTATAAAATGCTGAGTAGGTATGTATGTAGTATGCACTGATATTATGTATAAGGTAGGGAATAAGTCATAGTGGTACAGATAGAAGAGACGGAATGGCAAAAGTATGGGCAAGTGGTTTGAGTTGGATGGG
The DNA here is from genome assembly GCA_019776505.1 of Tomocerus nigrus. NCBI lineage: Eukaryota > Metazoa > Arthropoda > Collembola > Entomobryomorpha > Tomoceridae > Tomocerus > Tomocerus nigrus. The sequence continues at coordinate 23,747 of JABASI010000438.1, read as the reverse complement.
CTATGGTGTGGTGATGTGCTCGGCAAGTTGTTAGGGACGAAGGATTGAAGTCAAGGCAGTCAAAGCATATCCCCTATTTGCTAATATCCGCCGAGCCTTTCACTAGCTCTTCTCTTCTCCTCTCAACTTTGACAGGCATTTAACCACATGAAAGAAGCTGAAATTGAAAACGCTTTTGATGTGAGTCCAATTAAGTCAGGTCGATTTTCAAATGTAATGAAATGAAAGAAACGAAATCAAATTAAATCACACAGAGAACAACACTACAAATACAGAGAACCAGTAGTAAACCAATACACACAAACACACACATACATACATAAACACATTTTCATTCCGTCTTATGTAACAAATTCCTATTTTCCCTTTTGACTCTACTTCACCCACGTACCTACTTTTATTATTATGTAGTCCAGAGATAGAAGCCAAACAGGAAAGTAACCAGTATTACAATAAAAATATTATTCAAATGTTATATAATATGTAGATGCAAGATGCAAAGAGCATTGCTATATGTAATTCATTTGAAAGACTTCGTACTAATGTTAAAAGCAAAATTCGTTTTACAAGGACGAAAGTAAAATCTACAGAAGCTTTGCACAAACATCCTATGTGCATTTACGGAATAAAAACCTAATATATTATTGACAAACAGAATTATTCAGATTATATCTAGTTATATATATATAAATATCATTTACCACAATTTTTTGATTTTTGAAAACGAGGCAAAATTGCACAATTTTCATAATTTCATTACACAGGCTCTTCGATTAAGAGCTTGGATATTGAATGAATAATTAAAACTCTATAATATATTGATTTTTCTCCGTCAATTTATACAAATTAGTTATAAAAAGTAACTTTATTATTAAATTAAACTGTCAAATGAAAGAAATGTTATTTATTGGTAACATTTGTGTGTTGTGGGCTGCGGCCTGGATTATATGGCACAATAAATATCTATCTATCTATCTATATAAATATCATAGTTATATTCTATATCAATTATTCCTTGGTCAATTAATCATACAACGGGGTTTAACATTAATTTTCGTTTTGCTATTGTTGATTTCGAGCAGTTTCAGCAATCGTAGTTTATTATTGCGATAATTATCCCTAATGGAATCTGATAATCTTAGTTACAACATAAAATTAAAACAGTAAATTAAGATCCGTAGGGCGTGATGTCTTGAAGCGTTGTTAGTTATTACTGTTTGCACTGAGATTGGATTCGGTCGGAGGGGGTTTGTATTGTTCGTTAGTTATTGGAGTGGGCGGGAGTATTTCGGTGCGGGTAGTAGTGTAGAGTTAGTGTAATGCATGTGAGATGTTGGGATGTGGTGGGTTTTTGGAGTGATTGTGAGGAGGAGAGGAGTTAGCGACAATTCCAGTAGCTTCAGTTTTGGTTATGTTAAGTGATTTGATGTGATGGCGGATGTTTTATAAGAGGCAGGAGGCTAAACACTCTATTGATCGCATTAAATTAAGCTAAAGAAATCGAATTATAATGTTGGGAGGTCTTTCTCCTTTGTTGTGGTGAACTTAGTTTAAGTAGCAAGTACGTAATAAAGTTAATGGCTCTTGCCTGCCTTCCTTGTCTCCGTTTCCTTGCCCTGCCTCGTCCTCTTTCTTCCTTCCGCAAAATTCGCCTCCGCCGCCAACTCTCTTATCTACAACTTTCGCATACACTTAAAATAATTTAATGCAAGAGCATTTAACCGTATCCTCTCAACTCTGTGTCGTAGTTAACGATCAGCTTCTGTGTACATTACGCTCATTGCTACGTAGTTAAGTAAGACAAGGTACTTTCTTTATTCCAATATAGCAGGCAGGATAGGATAGGAATCTACTAAACCGCGAAAGCACTTATCTCCATGTAATTTAAATGGAGTTTCTCCTTTAGTTATATCTGTGTACTTAAGAAAAGTAGGGAATATCCTCCTTAGAAACTATTCCTAAGTATAGTTCAATTGAATTATGACATAATCAAAGGAAAGTCTTTAATGTTGAATTAAGCTGATGAGATGAAACGAAATACTCAACTAACAAATATAATTTATCTATTCTCTTGTCTTCTAATAATGCAGGAGCAGAGTAGAAGAAGAAGAAGAAGAAGCACGGACTAATGCATGAGCTAGATTTAAGTAGCGTTTGTTTAGCTTATCGTTATTTTAGGCCAGGCTCATCTAGGCCAACTAGCTACTTAGCAAATACATTCTAACTAGTAATGCTCTTCACAATTACAATCAGCTCGCGTTTCAACTGCGTATTAAGCCCTCCCTTTTCTTATCCTCATTTCGTGCACATCTAGGATGTATACTTATCGTTAGTTCCTTAAAATTAGTTGCCATCACCAGTACGTGCCCCAAACATCAACAATAATTGTTTTTCTATTATTTTAAGTAACGAAGCGAAAGGAAAAGAGTACAATGAAACTTTTAAGGAAATTAAGCCATCTGCCCACATGAGCACAACAGTAATACTACAACACAAGCAACTCCTTCCTTCTACTCTATAGTAGACACAAAGTCAAATAGAAGAATGGAATGCTCGAAAATTATATAAAAAGGCTTCGGCTATTAGTAGGCAACACACCTATAATTTAATCTACGCTACAATGAAATAACTTCATTTTCCACTACCCACCTAATGTCTAAATAGAAAGAAGGCAGTGTCTACCCACGTTATTATTCTCTCAACAACACAGGGTATTAACTGGAAAAGTATACACAGCTGTAATTTTTAGAGCTTCTACTAGTTACACTTATAACTAATCAATACCAGGTATACACTTAATCTAATTACGGACAATAATTATAGTACACTACTCTATTGCATAAAAGCGTAGATGCATGAGTGTTTGTGCAGAGTAATAAATAAAAAAGTGAGCATTTGGCCACTTTTAGAGTGGAGTAATAATTAGAGAGTGAAAAAGAAGTAGAGAGAGAGGCATAGGCTGAAGAAGGCTTAAAGCTGAAGCTAAAATAAAAGGCGATGAGTGTGGAGCGGAGTTAATTTGCTTGGCGCATGGCATAATAGTTCTGTTTTAATTTCTCTCGTCCTCTCCTATGCTTTTCAAGGCTGGCGTTTCCTAGTACGGGGATCGGCACTTGAGCACTGACTCGGATTCGCGTTTTAATTAACGCAAGTCTTTTCTCTTCACTCATTGCATAGCAGAGGCGTATAATTAGTGGCTGCGTGATATGCAAATTTCGAGTCGGAGGAGGGAATTTACATGAAGGCAACCACTAGACTCTTTCCTTCCTCTGCCAGAACACACCTGTGCCTATTAATACACTATTACACGGCGAATTCCTGCACAGCGTTGATTAATGAGTGTGGAGAGAGCGCAGAGCTTTCTGATGATGCAATGGGAGGAAGAGAATGAGAAGACTACTCTCTAAAAAGTCTACACCTACAGATACGGAGTCCACGTTATCAAATCCATTATTACCCTCTCTTTCTTCGCCCTATCATTTGGCTACATCACACACACACAGTCTTCTTTAATATCTGTCAACATTACATTACATTCTATCCATTCGTTGTGTTGGTGGAGCCAAGTACTCAGATTATTATTAGACGGACATTAGCAGCCAGAAGGAATCATGAAAGTTATGAGTCGCATGGACTAACCGCGTCCAATGTCAGATAAGTTCACTCCACCTCATATATCCACTATTATTTATTAATATACTCATATAAAACAGTATATAATATGGAGAGCGTCCAGTGAAAAGGAACTAATGAAATGGAACTTACTAATGTAAGTTAGTATGCATTTACTAGAGAAGAAAGGAACAATTGAGAAGAACTATACACTACACTACTATATGCTCTTTGTACATAATAATGATAAAATGCTATGCACAAAACTTCTCCATATAGTGCATGTGGAAATGGGTTTGCCCTTTCCAGAACGCTTTGTTTGTATGCTGTCGTGTATGGAGTGTTTGCTAGTACAAAATATCTGTATAAACAATGACATGTTATGTGTATGAATATATAGGAGTTGATATTATTCTAGTATAGCATAAGCATTAGGATCAGTACTAGCTTCCCGTAGTCAGCAATAGAAGTGAGGATGGGGAAAGTGGCAAATAAAGCTGGAGAAGAGTTCCGAGTGGACTGGAGCGGCGGATGGACGGACTGCAGAAAGAGCAGGGAACAGAAATAGGAGCAAGGAGAAGACAAGTCAAGATATTTTATGCCCCATGATATTATTTGTTGAAAAGAGCGAAAGACAGTAGAGATTTAAGGGGAAGTCGCTTGCTTTTGATGATGCGTTTTGCGTCGTCAAATCGATAAAAACGCGAGTGTATCGTGAATAACAGCACGTCTTCTTGCCCGGAAAGAAAGTGGATTAATCTTTTTTGTCTTCGCTCTACGAATTTATTGCTGTTTTGCCTTTTACTAGATTTTTACACAATGAGAATTTAAGTCACAGACTATCCCCATTACGCATTACGGACGCGTGTGTACACATAATGCGTTAATATCGAATGCTCCCTCCCTACTCTATTCCTTCACCTATCTATTTTCTCTGCGGACATGAGAACTAATAACACTCGTTCATACAGGAGCAAATTATCTTTTTATATTGTTTGCTGATTAATACTAAGTATTTGTTAATTCAGAATAATGTGAATTTTAAGTACAGATGATTAGCATTGACATCAAAACACAGAAAAATTTTAAAATTGTCAAGCACATGCATTTTCAAATTTTGAATCTAGTGAGTACAGTAAAAGCATACCCTTATTTTTGTTAAATTAACAATTTAATTTTAGCAGATTGAAGATACCTATGCCGGCTATGCCTATGCAATGTTTCGTTAGTCATATACGGTAAATGCTGAATTAATAGTAAGTGGTGGTTTTCTTGTATTACGTGTAGTTGCGTATAATATGGATAGAATGTTAAAATTGTGAAATATATGTGGCACAAAGATATTTATGATATGACCCAGGTAGATCTACCCCCAAAAGAAAGGTTGTCTGTAGTAAGAGTTTGGCGATATTAGTAGTATGCACTCTTTGTTAGTTACGGCAAGTCAAGTCAAAGTATTTGCAAAGTTTTATAATACCTGTAGGAGCTTAGTCAGTCAAACTAAACTGCAGTTGCTGACTGGGTATGGTACAAAGATCGATATAGACACGGAGGAGCAGGGAAAATTAGTGGCCCGATCACAATTTATTTTCAGATGAGATGCTTTGAAGTACTTTGATGCTAAAGTAAGAAAGTAACTTACTTTCTATGTGTATTCAATTGAAAAGACAAAGTTGGAAAGCTTTTCCTTCGCTTAAACAAGCCCCGTCTTCCCAACTTGCCTTATTTCCTTCACTCTACTACATTCTACATGAAAGAGTTCTGTTCCACTCGCATGTGTCGAACAGAAAATTATGCCAAACCAATTCAAGTAAGAAAACATTGTCATTTTATTTAGTAGGCGATTCAAATTATTATTAAACATATGTAGCTAGCACTAACTGACATAGTAAAATATTATGCATCATCTCCTATGTAGGATATACTAACTGAAAATCCTTTCTATTAGATCAATTTATAAGTAGAATATTATACTAACCTTGTCTGCGCCTAAAATTACCATATTACCATAATGATTAGTTATATAAAGTGAGGACGCGGAGCGAATATTTCATATCTGTAAATCTACTAGCTTGATAAAAAAACGTATAGGTAGACAGCATAATGAGCCATAATGCTAAAACCAGACACCGGGGCAGACAGTGTAGTGTTGGAATGAAGGGAAAAGGCGTTTTGTAAGTTTTTAAAAGAAAAGACAGGCATGATTATAGATGCTGACGTGGAAAACGAGTGGGAGGAGATGGAGAGAAGAAAATTATAATGGAAAAAATTAATGTCGCAAGATTCCTAATGTACGTTTTTAACTTTCTAATAACTTTGTCGTGTATTTACCTTCAGTTTGAATTTAGTAGGGAAGAAAAGTAGCTATCAACTTTGAGTTTAGTACAGGACGGGACGTTTCTTGCATGTTGTGAAAGAAAAGGGGAATATTTAGGTTTCCCATTGTGTTCTATTAGTAATGCAGATATTGCAGTAGGCTTTATATCTAACAAACAATATTATGCTATGTGTATATATGTAGGTATATAGTTTTAGTGTGGAGATATAGTTTATATGAAATGAGCAGTACATAAAAGGAAAAGGGTAACCTGAAGGTACTTTTCATTATTGTATTATATTATTTAGGTAATAAGGAAAGTTGGGAAAACATAAGAAGGTTTAAGACACCCATTACGTAGATACCTATTAACGTATTACTAAACCAACAGAAACCAGGAAAAGCGAAGGAAACTTATGGAGAAACCCCAGCAAAACAGATACCATAATGTTCAGATGGAAGAAGGACAGACGAGACAGCCTCATATCATGAAATACGCAGTCAGCTACAATTTATGAACGTATTGATAGTATAATAACTTATTAACGGCCCTAATATCAAATCCTACGGTGCATGATGAAAAGCAGTAATTTTTTTCTACGAAGAAATATATAGAGCACATCACGAAATATTACTAATTACAAGAGTTAATTATTGATTGTAGCCAGGTGTCTTTTTCACAGGAAATTATTAGCCTCGTCGTGTCATTCCTCTCTTTGTGGGTAGCTTAGCTAAAGCAAAGAAGGCAAAACCAAATAATCACACATTGTATACCTCCATCCAGCACACACATGCATATCCTACTCCGTCCCTACACACTAGTATATTTATATAGCATGAGCATGTTATATACCTAATACAATTTGACAGGGGAATCGAACAACAAAAGTTTTCAGTAAGAATATAACTTGGCTTATAGTCACATATGAGCTATTATCCTCAATATAACGCAAAATATGACTATAGGTATCTCTTTTACTCAATTCTCCAATTACAATATTACAAATCCATTTCCACTGCGTATAATGAACATAATAAGTTGAATTGTAGGACCAATGTAGCTTTCGTACACGGGTATACGTTATATTGTATATGGTATGACTGTCTTGATGCCAATAATATTGCAAATTATGTGCAAAGTAACATTTCATATAAAGCCTTACTACTTATAAATGTTAAGAGTGCAACTGAATAGTTTGCATTACAAAGGATATAAAATGGTTAGCTTGGCTTCATATTATTATGTGATTCTATTGTCCCCCACCGTCAATAAGATTATTCGCAATTATTACGTAGCAAGGAGTAAGGGCATGAGTAGGTAGCACTCTTAATTTAGTAACTACTCGTACCGAGATAGGAGTCAAATTCATTACATTGTACACGAATGTAATATTATTAGCAAGGTAGAATGGGTGAGTGAATAACTATTCTAACTACTGCACTTGACAATAAGTAAGAAGAGTATTAATGTGACTTGACAGAGTTCATGTGAGGAGAGTACACAATAATATTAGGTTAGTGACACACTCAGCACAGTGGTACTTACAAATCCTTTAGCTATGATGTTCTTTCTGAGTATATAATATAGCTCCCGAATAAAGTTCGTTTGGACATGGAAAGAGTGGAAAGGCTTTCGATGATTGAATTGCTTAGATTGCTTGGACGGAACTAAATTGTAGAGGCAGACCTTTAATTCTCAGGGAAAATTAGATCATGAAAAATATAGGCGATAGACAGAAAATACCATTAACTAGTATGGCTTTTCCCTTGCAAAAAACCTGCACGACATGCTGATATTCAGGTAGAAATTTTATGGACAATTCATTTCCCGCTTCATAAATGAGTTGTCTATTACCATTCGGAAATGCCAAAGATAATCTGTCAATTTGCTACGCAGAAACTGCTGTCCTTATTGTTACATTTTAATTTGGGCAAAACCACTAGTGTTATCGCATTTAAGCTATCCTTATAACTATAAGTCTTTTATCTTTGCCCGTATAGGTATCTACTTTACTTTGGGATATATTTACAACGTATTTAATAGCCCATTGCACGAAGGTGTATTAATAAAAGCATATTATGATCTCATTTTCAGAATATGTAAGTAAAGCACAAATAAACGTCATAAAAAATTCTGCTAAATTTGATAAGTGTATAAGAGACACTAGTATGAATGATAAGGACGATTATGATGTCTCCGTCCTTCATATCTAATGAAAAGACAGCACCGGTTAGTCAGCTCACTATTTCATACATCGCCATTTGCACATATGCGTAGGTACGTACATACAGACATTAGTTTGTGCGAACCATAATTGTAATAAAGTTAGTCAGCACATAGTGTACCTGTTCATAAGCAGTCGCAATGCATTTCCTACGAATGCCTTTTAGCGTTCTACTCAGCCNGCAGTCGCAATGCATTTCCTACGAATGCCTTTTAGCGTTCTACTCAGCCGTGGAGTAAAGTTAGAATTTGTATGCGCTATGTTCACCCGTTTCGTTGTGCAATACTATTTCGTGATGAAATGTAATGATTAATTTCAACTGGGAGACGGAGTGAGTGAACGTATATTTTTCTAGCACGTACACAGCCCTCCTAGTTTGCTAGCTCTAGCTACCTGCATTCATTATATTTATTTGCTACTGCAAGATAAAATGCTAGAGGTTAGCATATGTATGTAATGAAAGTTACTAGATTGCTTATTACTGCTGAGACTTTATTCAATCTAAGCCATGTTCTACTATTATGAGTTGCAAATGTAAAATTGAACAGTAGGAGCTTGTCGTAGTATTATTAGGTCTAACCTTGTGTGCTATAGTGCACGAGGCAGGCAGAGAGGCAGTGGAGACTCACGTTATATTAAAATTACCATTTTGTGTAGCCTTCATTAAATATTTGCTAGGTACATGTATTTATAATTAGATTATACATAGAACAACGTTTCTGCTTTTTCCTGCATCTGTTCATGCATTGCAAAGGAAGGGAAGGTAAGTATAATAATATGTTATTTGCTTAGCTTAGTTCTAATTCCCCTAATACCTAAGCTGTAGTTATAGTACATTGGTGGAAAAGCTGTGCTAGGTAGTTATATGCGAATTCATGCTGTCTCTACTAAGCACATGCAATAATTTTGCGTCAAAATAAATTTCGTTAATGATAATTCTCGTCAGTTCAGATCGTATGTTATTATAACTCTTCTCCTAATGCGGATATACAAATGTTACAATACATAAGGTATATACAGAGAAAAACACTAATAATATGAAATGATAGGATCTTTTTTCCCAAATAAGATTTATTCTAAACCATATACTAGAATATAATTTTTTTTGGTGTGTGTGTATTTTGTAAGTATTGGGATTTAGGTAGCTTAAAAATGTTCTTATCGTATATGGGCATAAATTTCCTTACGCATAGCTAGAATGATAGTAATGTATAGTATCTGGTTTGGAAAAAAAGAAGGAGCTTGTATCTATGTGCATTACTAATAAGTGTTGTACGTTCATTAGCAAAAGTCTGGTGGAATTCGCAAAACAATTCTTCTTTACGGGTGGGATTTGAAAGGCAAAAAAGGAAAGTGCTGTGCTGTTAATGGTGAGATGGGATGCATCGCCAATTTTCATTTCCTTTTTTTCCAGAGAGCTCCATTTATTGTCAGTGGCCTGGCTGGGAGCAGGAATACTATAAAGTAGCGTAGGACTACAATGTAGAAGGAAGGAGGATAGCATTAAATATTTCTTGTTTGTTTTGCACAGCCTACTGTGTCTAAGTAGTTTCGTCATGAATAAATATTGGGTAGAGATGAGGGATTGCAATGCATTAGAAAGGATGAGATGAGGAATGAGGTAGTGCTGAGCAAAAGACTGTGTGCCATGTAATTGTTTGATTTGGCTTGGTTTGGCCTGGCCTGGCCAAGCCAAGCCAGGCGCCGTCGAGTTATGCATGTTCATTAATTTTTTTGTTTTCACTAAAAAACAGGCTTAGGCAGCATAAAATGATAGAGAATTGGGAATTCCTAGTCTGTCTAATCTCGCTCTGTCTGCCTAAATGAGTGAGTAATAACGACAGTTAAATTTTCCATAGTTCTAAAGTGATTCTTGTAAATTATGTGCGTTTATAAATTTGATAGAAGGGCAAGAATCGGTGGTGGTGTGTTGCATTCACGAATTCATTCTATTATGTATTGCCCTGTCTCATCTGACTTGTGCTTTGTTAGTAAATCCCGAAAAATGCATTGTTTGTTAACAAAAGTAAAGGAGAGAGATAGTTGGCTGACAAGGATCGAGAGAAGAGAATATCGCGTATCTCTCTCTGATATTACAAGATATTTTATGTAAGATTACACGAGCGAAGGCGTAACCAAGCTGAATAGCAATGTAATAACTAAAACAGAATCTAATAGGTTTATATGAGAGAGATAAGGGGAGCCAAGAGTAAAACAAGAAAAGTAGACACTACTAAAAGTTCTAAACATTTTTATTATCTATTAGACATGGAAGGAGCTTAGAAGGAGGCTCACTCTTTAAAATATTAAAAGAGACTAGAAAGAATACTAAATGTTCCTCATCCTCACAAGGAGCTAAATATTATACAAACTATAAGGCTACATTTCTACAGCTCCTAAAAATGAAACTCTATACACCTAGAGATTTGATAGATACCCTTCTTGTTTCATTCGAGACATAACTAACTGAAAGTAATAAAGTGCATATGTGTGCGTATCCAGCTACTATATCTATAGATGATGAATCTAGAGGAGTAGACATTAAATAACGATAAGTACTATGAAAAAATAGACAGAGTAAATGAACGTGTGCGAATTTTGGCTGTTTAGTATTAGGTTAAAAAAATTAGAACATTTGAAGGTAATTAGCTGGAGAGTAGTATGGAGAGATGATAATTTGAGGATGGAGGAGCCTGAGTAGGGAGGTTTGCTGGGAAGAACGTCAAAAATTTGTGCTCGATTAAATGAAAAAGTGGAAATAGGGTATAATCAAAATAATGCGCTCCTAGAACTCTGCAGCACTTCAACTTACTTAGGATGGACAGAGTGGGAAGACAGTGCAAGTTAAAGATAAGATACAAGGCAGTTTCTTTATTGTAGATCATCAGACGCGAGAAATTGCCAGAGTTTGGCTATAGTTTTGATGATTCTGTTTCTCTTGCAAGAAATTACTTTTACCTCTCTTCCTCACTACTTAGCCTCCTCTTCTTTTCTGGTTTCGTTTGCTTATTGTGGCTGAGTAGTCGAGGAGAGACGAACGAACAGCTTTTTCGGCTTCACTTCTCTTCCTTTGCCTTCTCCTGCACATCCAACTCCAAGTCAAGTCTACACACATTCATCTACTCCTCAACTATCATCCCAACTATCTGCCACTATCTGCACACATATAAATACAACTTCGTCTATACATAAATAACACAAATGCATTTACTCATTCGTCAGTAGAGAGCATATCAAGTAGTGATAGAGAATAATATGTATCTTGCGAAAATATATATAGGTGCTGATATACTATGTAGGTAGGTAGGACAAAGTATATCACTTTTACTTCTCCTTCACCACTTTGCTTTGCTTGCTTAACTGTAGCTCAGTGAGCTCAAGTGAAACGCTTCATCTATTCTAGACTACACTTCCAACATTCAGATACATATTTTAGATACAGATGTATTTACAAGTGAAGATCAGTGGAGAAAGAGTGTAAGTGGTGGAGGCTGCTATTTATATAGATCTTATTTAGTAGCTATATGGCTACCTACATATGTAGGTATACTATGTGTGTGTTAATATAGAAAAGTAAGCTCAAGTCTGCTTCAGTGCTCCTCCTTTCTAGCAGAAGGAGAAAGACTTCTTTGGTGTTTAGTCTGCAACGAGAAAGAATCATTAACTACTTTTAGCGGCTTGTTGGGTTAACTCAGGCGAACACTGTGGATCGCAATAATTAAAGGAAGTCTAGCCGTCTAGCGTGTGTTTGCACTTGATTCGGGCTAATTCCTTGCATAGTAGTCCACCAAGGCATATCCACTCACTACAAAGTCCATCCTCCTCCTATCACCTCAGTCTTAGGCCAGAGAGAAACTTCTCTTTCTTTTTGCTCCAATGCTTCCCTTTCCTAAAAGTAAAGTACACATGGGTTTTCTCTGTAATAGCCACCATTCATCTGCTACACTCGCAGAGCAGAGCGAGAGCAACACATACCACCACAAGAACAGCTTTACCACTAACAAAACAACCAACTAAGAAATTAGCTACCTAGGTATGTGTACTAACTAAGTTCTCTCTACTTTCCAAATCCGAGGAATATCTTCCACCTAACCACAGACACACACCACCGTCCGTTTAATACAACTTACATTATACTTCTCCCTCTCTCTCTTTCTCCCGTCTCCTACAAAGTAGTGCTTTGTGCACGGCACTTTCCTCGGCCTTCCATTCACTTCTTTCAACATACTTTTCTTCTCCTTGCACACATCCTACTAAGATTAAAGGATCCGCACGCAGATTAGACAGGATTTCACCAATTATTTGTACATCAAGTCATCCTTTCAGTTTTACATCCTTTTCTCTAATTTCCCTTAACACCATCCACTAACATGAGCAATACTACCTAAACCTTTTTCTCCTTGGACTCTATAAAAGAAATTCATCAAAATGATTCGCTAACTACAGATACGTGAGAATTTCACTTTCAATTCAAAACCCTTGCTAAAAGTAATTCTTTCTGAATTTCTGGTTTTGAATATCTATCTGTATTCTTGTGAAGCGTAAGGACACGTTTCAGCGCCACATTTGTCCCTATACTACCAATAATTTTATTTTATTACTAAATGTAAAATGGGTAGGTACCAAAAAGTTCGCTTTTAGCGTTAGCTGTAATTGGAAAGTAAGACACATTTTGATGTTTTCCGAGACTTGTGTTCCAGATATTCACTTTTGGCAACTTTTTGGAAAATTCGAAGACATATTTGGTCAATAAATGTGACCGGTAGGTCCATTCGAATTAGGACAACTGTGGCGTTAAAACTTGTTCTTAAGGTTGGTGTGAATCTTCGTCCAGCTTCGTATGTTTTCCCACTCCACCAAATACCAAAAAGACTGGATCTATAATGGATGAAAACGGGATAAATTGATTATCAGCAATAGATAAACTATTCAGAAGGGTCACAAGGCTTTGACATTTACAAAATTATCAACTGAAATGCAGAAAACGTGTCGCATCTTTTAATGTGACTCAAATAAAAGGTCTCAAAAGACCTATTTGCTTAAAAAACGTCTGACAGCGTTTCAGATGAAAATTTTGAAAACGTTAGAACCTTGTAACCCTCCTGGATAGTGATAATATACATCTGCCGATGACAATGGACTTCTCCCATTTTTATCCATTACAGATCGAGGTTTTCTGGTGGAGAGTGAGAAAACATACGGAGCTGAACTAGGGAAATCAAAGGTTTTTTGATGGAATCGATCTGATTAAAGGATATCGTATTATTACTAGGTTTTAAAAATCAAATTACCAGCGTCTAGGTTAAGAATGGCGTAGTAAACATTAATCATTAATATAGTGGGTGTCATAAGAAAACATCTTAGAAAATAAAATAAGTTTGAAAACTATCAAAATCCAAATGAGAGAAACCTAAGTGGATATACTTAAGTAGGTACACGTTTGCATTTTATAAGTATGAAGAAGCTGATATGATGATGATGTAGAAGAGGAGTGCTGTTAGGGAGTCTGTGAATGGGGTATGCAGTGTTGTTGGTAAAAGTAAAAAGTGTAGGAGTGAGTTTTCTATTGTAAGATAGTAAGCATGAGTCAAATGGGCTCATTGTGAGTGAGATGCATTATGTGTGCGTACTTATCCCCACATTACATTGGTGCGAAGTCATTCCACAACATTAAAGACGTACATTCACGAGATTTATTTGAATGTGGGAAATTTGCAAATTTTGGGGAAAGTTTTAGATCCTGTTTCCGAAATTATGTGTACGGAGTTTGAGGAGCTTTAGGAATCTCAATGAGGATGAAACTGATTTTTTTCATATTTTTATAGGAGTCATTTGGAGAGTCGGAGAGTGGATTCATAACTTTAACTGGGAAAAAATGAGGAAGCTGCATGGCTAAACTTTGACTACTTTGCATTTCGAGTTTTTTCACTGCGGTGATTTTGGAAAGATACTCACTCATCACATACTATCCGCTACGTTTACGCCCCACCATGACTATATACAGTGAAGAAATGCATTTCTAAGATAGGACAAGTTTAAGACGGGTCGTCCCGACTTTGGAGCCAGGACACAAAGAAAGGCTTAGCTACAATAATGCAAAAGTACCAGTAAACTTAGTTGCAAAGCTCCGTTATATTATTATTTCACACCAGTACATAAAGCTTCTTTAGAAAGCTACAAGGATGCAGTCTGTATTTCTTCCTCTCTCTCTTTACTTTATTCCCAGTCTGCACAGACATCCTCACAGTTATCTAACACGATGGCTCAGAAAAGATTTTACGATGTAAAATGGGCATAGGGCAAAATATAAAAAACTCATTGCAATTTCATAGCTTTCTTTATAGCTAAGCCAAATGGAACGAGAATAATAGTAATTAATTACCTATTCACCTGTCATTCTCGAGCGGACTATTCCGTGGCTTTGAGTAATTGGTTTGCCAATAAAGTGGCACAATACTCCTACTGACGGGAATAATCCTACTCTTATTTTCTCTCCGTCCGCAAAAAAAACGTCGAAAAAAAATTGATGAGCAATCATGGAATGAAGGAATGGAAATTACTAGTGAGTGGCCATATAAAAATTTGCATATGAAGAAAACAGTTGTTCGGTTCGTTGGTTGTCTGTCGAGAGCCGAGAGCGTGATCATTATACAGAATAATGCAATAGAATAGAATAAATCAATTAAATGTTATTGATGAGCTGTAGTATCTGTAGGCTGAGATATGAATATGATATAATATAAAGTAATGATGTAATATCCAATGAGGAAAGAGATTGATTCAATTGGAGTTGAGTACCTTATTCTATAATCACTGTCTATATATTATCCCTCCTATAACTACTTGCCTTAATAATAAGGAATTATACAATTACATCTCCTTTGCCTGGGCGTGCGAATTCGACCTTAACAGAGTCCGTTGACAGGTTAGTGTTGTTTCATAAGGGATACTATTAACAATACGAATTTATTGTAATCATATATAATGCATAAAATATAGCAATCCCCAAAGTTAGTGTATAGCTATGGCCTATAGAAAAACTTGAGTCAAGTCACAAAAGAAAATTTATACATGAGAATATCATAATAAGAATAATAATATTGCTAGAATATTATTAATACAGAGAAAAGTATTTAAAGATGAATGTATTCATGTATTTGATTGCATTGGATATGGAAATGCATAGAGAACAGCTCATGTTATATATGGACAAAGAGTCAAAGTCAAAGATAAGACTAGGATAAGAGTGTGGTTATTATGAATATGCTTTGCTCAGTGCATCATATGAGAGGAGAGATGAATGTTTGACATTATGATCATTGGTCATTGTTATTCTGATTATGGATTCAAGGTCTGTTGCCACATAGCACTCTATGGATATGTACGTATGATAATATTATGTGAGATGAGCGGGGCTTATTAGATAAAGATGCAGTTTTGCTTTAGTTTGGCTAGGTGAATATTATGGGAGAGATAGGAGGACGGTTAGATGTTGGATTGACTAGATCACCAGCACTCTCCTCCTATTCCTCAAACAGTGAATAGTAATAGGCGGTAAGTGATGTGATGTGATGGGAAGTCAAGTGAAGGAGTAAGTAATATCGGATGAATGACTACGTCGAGTCGACCAAGAAATGGATTGGCAGTCTCTCGTCCTATCTGTTTATCCTCCTATATAAGAATATAAAAATATATCCTTGTATCTTATTGTCTGCAGTAGGTAGAATAACGAGTGATCGAGAGAATCATCTCCTTAATTAAATATCACAGTAGGATATCGGCTGCAAGTGTGTCCTCATATATCCGCACCTGCATACTAACGAACTCTTGTCATTGCTCATTCCTTACCTATAAATAAATATCTCCTCTTTTATTAATGATCTTGACTAGAAGAGGATTAATCCCATCCTTAACAAACAAACGCGTTTAGCTACCTGCCCACCAGAATCTACAAACTACAAACCCTCTCCCTCTACAATAAACAACATCTTTTAATATTTTATGCTCTTTTAGCTATACACACATACACTCTCCCCGTATATGCTCCTTTTTCTTATACAGAGAGACCTGCATGCATAGATTACTTGTCTAATTCGGAATCATTCTCTATGACTCCCTTCTTGTTTTCATCTTCTGCCAGTGTAAAATAATATTAGATAAGAAAAATGCTTTATAGCTTATATCGGTGTACAAATATGTGTAGATAAACGGTGTGTGTGTGTGTGGAAGGGATGATCCGTGTCACGACCCTTGGAAAAAAGGGCCCCCTTCCTTCTCCTTCTCTTTCAGACCTGACTTGACTGACTTTAACTCTCCTCTGTGTGTATTTAATTTTCTAGTTGTGTTCTGTTCCGTCTTGTTGAGCCCAATAAGCGATCAAGGACTGATAAGAGATCTCTCCTCTCCTCCAAAGGCTTTGTCATTTTGATCGAATGGCTCTTTTGGACATTCCTTACAATATTAATGAGACGGGCTTGGGATTTGTGCGACAGTCAACTTCTTCCATTGTATTCTGAGACCATCTTTCTTCAGACCTTTCCTTTGTCCTCACTCACCTTTCCTCCACAGACAAATTTCCTATCTGCTCCTTCCTTATTATTATGGGACTACTCAAACTATATGTACATACATACGTAACTACCATCATTATCCAATGACATGCACTTGAACTAACTATCTCTAAATATCTCTACATATGTAACATCAGCATTGCATCGCATTCTTTTTTACTTTCTTCCTCTAACCTCAAAAATATCAACTATTTAAACTAAATGCATGTCATTCTTAAGTTTCATCTCCATTTCGGGCTCGAATATCTAATCCTCTTTTTATGAAATATACCTTTTTCGATATAGTTCTCTACCATAAACATTACTGACAAAGAGCATATACATTTCAGTACACCTACTAATTTGCATATATTAATTTAATTGTAAGTAAAGTATATACTAATTTTAATTGCCGACTAATGGAAACTAATTAAAAAATTGTCCAGACTGTGTGCAGAATGTGGAAAATGGGGAAAGCGGGAAATAGGGATGAGTTAATAGAAAAGACAATCTAAAATTGTCCATATCAGATCAGTTTATTTCATTTCGTTGTCATTTGATATTGAGAAGTGTGACTGAGTAGGCTATATAATATAAAGTTGATCTTAGTTAGGATAGTAGTAGCATACGAGCTGCAGTGTGCATGTAGTGTAAATAAGATCAGATTCCCCTCTGTACACAGAGAAGATACTAGTTTGTTGGAATTGTGAATTTGTAGTGTCATTGTCACTTGGCTGGCTTTGACTCTACTACTGCTGTGTTTAGGGGATATGCGATACGGAATTGAGAGAAGGCATTTATTCGCATGCTGTATTAACTCATAGGAATCTCTAACGAATTCTCCTTAGATTCTATTGCTTTGAAGTGATGTTGTTTCGTCTGATGCTAATAAACGGGAATTGTTATCATCACTCGGAGCATTTACTATTGTCTGGGATGCAATAATGAACTTTTAAGAATGAATCAAGTGAAACTACGCCTGTGTAATATTTATTCTCGTAGAGATACGAGAATATATAGAGCTCTGTTCTTTAATAAATTCTTTTGACTCTACACTAATGATATATTTATGTATATTAAGCCAGTATTTATTTAGTGATGCTAGAATTTTTAGTATTCATCATGTTGTTGAATAGAGAGAGAATGAAGTATTATGGTATGGATATGCATCACGCATAGATTAAGAAAGTGCATTGAATGAAAAGGGAAAATATAGTAGTGGAAGAGGCAGTAGTACATAGTTGTACATAAATACCAATGCAAAAATGCTTGTGCAGTGAATTTCAATGAAGTATTAGGATTGATTTGGCAAGTGATATAGTGTCTAAGTCGGAGAGGCCAAAGAAGAATTATGCCTTCTGAAGATGTGTGAATAGCAGTGTCAATGCGATGGGACTATTGTCATCAGACACTCACTAATACTACTTTTCAACTATTAAACTATCTCTTTAGCCAATAAAAAAGGTAAAGGGAAGCGAGGAAATATGTTTGATAGTTGGGGAAATGGAGTCGTGATAGGTATATGCCTGAGCCGGGGATATAAAGTCAGTAGCTAGCTAGCTATCTCGCTCTCAACTCAAACTGCTGCTAAAGAATTACGACACATAGATTTCACATGGAAGTTGTGTTGAGCAACTGTTGGTTGGCAAAATGCATTAGAAACGATTAGAGAAAGACGAGCTGGTTAAGTACACTACACAGATAAGTAGTCTGTAGCTACGTTTAGTATTATGGGCCAGAGAATGCTAGTTGAGTGAGTCCACTATATCCCTTCCCTACTATTACTTACTACTACTCATATCCCTCAGTTCCTTCCCGAACTATTTATGTTACATACCAATAGAACTCTATATGTAATGTAGTGGTGCAGTTTAGTCAAGTTGAGTCGTGCCGTGTTATGTTACGTTGCTAAACACCAAACTACGACTCTCCGCTACTACTACACATCGGCACAACCAACGCAACTTCTCTCTGTACAAAAACCGAACCCGGGTGGGACTCTTTTTTCTTATATATCCAAACCACCAAAGAAATGGTAAACAGATATTAGCGATTTCTCGTATACACAGACAGGCCACTAACTTTAGCTAACGATACTTATTTGAGCTACATTCTTTTTCTGAAGGGAAATAAAAGCACATGCACTAAATTCCCTACACATTATAAAACTGAAAATTCCGAAGTTATATAAACAAATTAAATTGACAACTATTCAAACTGATAAATAATTTCACTCCAACATGCAACATCAGATCATTCAAAAAAAATATGCAAATGTAATTATTTTCTTAAAAAATTAGTTACAGATATTGCGTGACAACATTAGTCATAAGTAAAATACGTGTTAAGGCTCAAATAGAAAGCCATAATTCTCATGCTATTTTCATTCATTTAGAAAAAATTGCTATGAAATATTATTCACAATTATTATTATACTGACGGGTATAATTTTTGGAAGAGTATTTAACAATTTTTGGCATAAACGGACAGTAGGTATGTATAAAGGGAGTTTAAGTGCCTGTGCAGGGATAAAAAGTTAAATGTTGGTTGTGATTGTATGTGAGTTGGAGGAGTGAGTGAGTTGGTGAGTGTGTGGTGTGTAGAGAGTTCGGTTGGGTAGTAGTAGGAGAAAGAGCGAGCGAGCAGCGTTTGGGAATGTTGTTGGAGGTCGGTCGGTCGGGTAAAGTGATATTCTGTGATAATGATAGGTGATGGAGAGTGGAATGAGTGTAGGGAAGTGGGGACATTTAGCGTAATGAATAAATGCAAATGTGACAATGCAAATGAGGAGGATGCGGCGTGGGTAGGTGGCTGTGGATCCATTGGTCGTGCACGTCCACGGCCTCGCCCATTCTTATTTAGCTAGCAGTGCTGTGCAGTGAAGGCCGGCGAGTGCTTAGCCTGCTCTGGCGCTCCTTCTGCTGGCTGGCTGCTCTGATATCCCTCGAACCCCTCATCATGCCATCATCATACCCCTTTCCTTGCATAACCTTACGCTAAGATAATTAAAACAACGAATAGGGTCCGCTTTGATGAATCTGGGATTCTCCTGGGCTCCGTCCGACCCGACCCCATTGGCTCCTTAAGCTAAAGATAATGAACACGTGGTTCATGCGCGTCCTGGCCAGCCCAGGCTCCGTCTCGATTTTCCTAATTAATATCTTCACTCTAATTTAGTCCTCAGAAGGCTGTGCTCCGGAGCGAACGTGCCAGGCAACTCTCTCTCTCCCTCACACACACACTCTCTCCAGCTAAACAGAAGGGAAACTCCGACGTGCAGCATTATTCGGAGACTTTTCGTTCTACTACCCGTGTCTTCGCCTCACTCACTCTCTCTCTCTCTCTCTCTTACTCTCTTTCTGTAGTTTCAGACTGGCAGAGAGTAGAGACATTTAGCAAATAGACTCAGACTACCCTGGGACTCAGGTAATAGATATAGCGAGCGAGCCTTTGGACTTTGAGCCAGTTCTATTTAATTTCCTTTAAACTCCCACACATAGAAAGAGAGTGCATAGCTCTTGACTTGACTCACTCGTCTCTTCTCCTCCTCACTACTCAGCCGAGTTTTTCATAGACGACTACTGCAGTTCTTCTCTCGGCCTAACTCTTCTACACTTATCTCACCACTTCGTACTCGTACTCGTACTCCCTCTTCAATGTCTTCTCCTCTACAGACTTGACGTGACTGTTGTGTCTCTCGTGGGATACTCCTTCCTTCAGCTACTAAATCAGCATACAGTATATACCTCTTTATTCACCTTAACCTCACAACACACGCACTATACTTTCTATTGTTATCTGCACACATACTTCTCTTTTTTACCAGCTTATTCAATACACAAAATTACTTTACAATTCTTTTACACATTTTATTGCAACTACGTCTCAAAATACTCCGAACCTCCTTTCTTAGCTTTACTTTTACACAGTGAGCTTTTCTATTTCATAATATTATTATGTACTGTACATGTACAGATATAGAGAGAAGATAGAGAGCAAAGTTTTTTTTCGTCAACGTCACTTCACTTGTCTCCTAATCCTTCCCTCACTCACATCACACCACACAACAGAGTTTCATCAACGCACACACAGACTACACTACCTACATTTCTACTCCGTACATTCTCTCTCTCTCTGCATATACTTGCCCTACTGTACTTCTTCGAATCTCGACTCGCTCTATCTTTGAGTGTGTGAGAGCAAAAAGCAGTGGCCTTATAGCATCTTTTCATCTCATTCTTCTCAATGCAACTTTTTACGGTCTTTTCCCTTTCCACATCCAACGCAACTTTAACTACGAGTGTCTCATCTCGCCCACACTCACATTGCACAGGTGGATTATTATAGCGTCTTCTTTTGTAATACGATACTACGACCTGTTCAAAGAATTATTTCTTTATTTCTTTCATCATGTTGCATAACAAATTATTTTCTATAAATTGACACTATGACACTATTATTAGCATTGTTCTTCCAAGTCTCATTTTTACCTTGGTCGTACTACATGGTTAATTTTTATTGTTAATTTGTATTCAGAGTTTTTACTTACTTCCAAGTGGTCTGATCAAATAAGGATATTAAGATTTAAATATAAAATGAGTGCATATAATTACTTACAATTAAACAATAATTTTGAATTTTTGCCAACAAGTCAGATGAAAAATCAAAGCTAGAATTAAATCAATCTCATTCATTTTGACTTTGTGTAGTGAAGAATGGGATTTGGTCATCGTGAGTTAGAGTTGCATTGCCTTTCACACTTTTGGCACAGCCAATATTTGCAGAGGGAAGAATGGAGAAGCACAGGAGGGCAAATTGAGTGCATGTTAAATTGCGTTTGTGTATATCTAGTAAAAGGATTCGTATAGTGAAGTAGTTATATTGGAATTATTATAATATAGGTAATAACTACCTAGCTGTCTGTACGAGGAAGGAGTGCGGGGAAAAAAGAAGGGCAAGGAAGTCGTGGACTTGGACTGGAGTCGAATAGATAATATACTGCTGGTGTATAAACTATATGTTACGTAACATATCGTGGATAGCTAACTTGAGTTGACTTCCATGTGAGCTCTCGCATCCCATCGAATCCCATTCGGAAGAAGACATAGGAATTTTCCCCTTCGCCAAAGAAAGAAGAAAAAGAAAAAGGCTCCCACGTTCCTGCTTTGATATTGCATTACTGCATTCATATATGAAGATATACGTGCTACACATTTATCCTTATATACATTTACTTAGGCAGAGTCGACAATAGAAGTAGGAGCGTTTATCTGTATGTGCATTTCAGTGTATAGCTAGAATAATCCAATGTACATGGACTGATTCTCATTGTGCTTTTCAATAACAAATATCCTTAAGGTGAAAACTTTGTGGGGCTGTTGGTTGGTATAAGTAGTGCTCCTTCATATCTCCCTTAGTGCTTTCATTTGGTTCACCTGCAATTAAAGAGGAAAACTTTTTCTGACTAGTAGACGTAACTGGAGCTGTTACGCTATCAGTTGCCACGTAGAGTGACTATACCACTTTTGGTCAGCAGAAAATTAATTAACTAATGATGATTTCCAAGTTATTCTCAATGGTGAAAGTTCTCAGTGTGGCTTCTCCTCCAAATACCCAACGAGAGAGAGAAAATTGAATTTCTCAACTTGTCTTTATAGAAAAGGGCGTCTATATAGAGTCCGACTCTCTTTTCCTTCCCAAAGAAAGTTTGTAATTAAAAAAGAAAAACATTCCTACATTATTCAATTAGTTATCTTCCTGGACGACTAATTAAATTAGTAGACAGACGACTGGAACTCGAGAGAAAATTGTCTTATACTTACTCTAAGTATAGTTGGCGAAGAAAAAAAGGAAAACTCTCCTGTCCCTATATATTTATACGTGCGAGGAAGGAAAGACAGGCATTTGTGACAACAAACAGATCTAATTAACTCTGTGCATAGCATTGATTTGCCAAAGAGTCACAGCCAGGCTCTGAGAAAACAACGAACGAAATCCAACTTCAATTATACACACATAAATATCTGTCGCAGTCGGCTAGATCCGTTGACAATTTATTTCTTGATGCATTGACGTCGTCGTGAATGGTTCGCGGATTATTTACAAGGTTACTACTATACTTCTTGGGACTCTACTATTGCTAAAGAAGTGCAAGGAAAAGGAGAAGTGTGCAGAGACAAAAGTACAAGTGCACGTGGTTTTCGTTTTGCCGGAGTTTTGTGGTCTTTGACTTTGGCAGTGACATCGACATCATGACTCTGACATGGAAGTTGACTTTGTTTCGTGAAGGGTGAGAATTTATTGAGTGAGAGGGGCTTAGTCTGCTAACTCACATCACACAGTCTCGACTTCACTCGCTGTACTAGTTTCTATTGTGTACGCACTAAACATTTTGCCTTATAGCTCACTGCATCTCCGACAAATTCTACTACATACGAACTGTGTATGCACAAAAACTGTAACTGTGGCTGAAAATAAAAACAGAACTGCTAAGTATAGACTCTATAGTGGAAAATGAGCTACATAGTTAGAAAAGGATATACCTAGAGAATACAACAGAGTAGGACAATCTCTTGACAAAAACTCTCACACCCACACCAACGAGCCAATAAACCAATTTATTCTCAACATTCAATTGTCAATTCACCAGCTTTCTGTCAACAGGATCTGAAGTTAACTGTTTGGCCTAGTGTTTGTTGCATCTTTGTATGTACTTTAGGAGAGTAGGCAAATGGACATGGCACGAAATACAAAAGAAACAGGACAATGAATCCTTTGCAACAAATGTGTTTGCATGAAAAACCAGAAGAGAGCACGAACTCGTAGTCCATACTCGCTACTTTTTATCCAATTAATTTCCCCTTGGGTATAGCTCGGTAATAGTAGCCAAGTGTGTGCGTACTTTTTCCATCTACTTTAATCTACTAGCACTAGATAGTTGTATTGGTGGGCAATCAAGGAAAAGAACTGCGAGTGCTTATTTTTGTTTGGCTACAGAGACACATTGTTGTTCCCTCATTGTTTGTATACACCAGTGCTATTTAT